>VDFB02027185.1:0-293737 GCA_007258455.2 Sequoia sempervirens | reverse complement strand
AGGAAATAATTTCATAAATATAAGTCACTTATGAACTTTTACTAAGCCAAATAAAAGTGACTTTTAATAAAGTGATATTTTAAATATTTCACTAGGTCACTTGACTTTAGTTATTAATTATTTAATATCCCTTTTTGAAAACAATCTAAGACTTAGGGAATATTAAATAATTAAGTTAGTGTGTCCAATTTTTGGGGACATTACAGTGAAAGTATGAAGGAAGCCTGCTCATTTACTTGCGCCAACTTTCTTGCAAACACCAACGCCTCTTTTTTCCTTGCAACCATCCAATCTTTAGCCTCCCTTGCTGTTGTCAACTCTTCTTCAAAATGAGCATCTGGTTCTTGTGAAGCAGTTGGAGGTAAAGGCGCCACTTGTTCGCCTTCGTTTAGTGGCCTAGTCAGGTGCTGGATATAATCTTTTAAACGCTGAATTTCTTTCTTGTATTCTTTCTTCTTGGCAACTTCTTTTTCTAATCTGCCCTTGATGGTGGCCACTGAATTATCCAAGTCTTCGACTTCCTGCCCCTTTGATGTCGGACCCATGTCGACAGTCGTGATAACATATTCTTCAGGAGCAATCTCGCCTTGAAACTTGTCATCCGCAGGCACTGCAATTTGTACCGTGCGATTTCCAGCTTCATCTCTTTGAATAGTTGAGAACTTTTTGGCCTTCTTCCTCGGGGCAGTCTGTTCTAATCTTGCAAGAAAATCTGCGTCGTTGTCCTCCTCCGGGACTTCCAATGGCGCTTTTCTTTTCAATCTTTCCCTCAGCCACTCAGGTACCGTTGGCTGTTCGATCATGTCCTCTTGATTTTGGACGTCTGGTATGTCCTGTACTTCCTGTTCTTCTTGAATTTCCGGCACACTTTGAATTTCTTGGACTAGCTGCATATCCTGGATCTCCTGGACGGATGGGTCCTCTTGAATGCCTTTGAGGGCGGAAATCATTCCTTCCTCGAATTCTCCATCCTCGATGTCTGTGTTGTTATCTGATTCCAAGATTTTTGTGCTTGCCGGAGAGGGTTGATCGTTATCTTCTATTTGGATTGGCTCTATATTTTCAATTGGAGAAGGTATCATAGCATTTTCCCAGGATTCTCTATCCATGGCAAGCATCTCTTCTATGTTCCGGGATGTAGCCGACTGAAGGGGTTTGGACTTGTGTTTCTTCCGCGAGGGACCTTCATCTATCCCTTTACCCTTGTCTTGAACTGCCGATTTATCGGCTTCTTTCCTCTTCTTGGAGTTGGCAGCGTCTGCTTGTCCATCAGCATGAGATGCACCGGCGTTCGAAGAACATGACTCGGTGTCTCCCATCAACTCGTAGGTAAATTGCATATTTCTCTGTTTTAGCACTTCTACTTGCCTATCTATCCACCACTGAGAGTATTTGAAAACAGGGCGCATCAAAGTGGTTAGATCACCCATCTCAGGTTCGAACCATTTCATAGGTGGAAGCGGCTCATTTTCCTTGAAGCCTGGCTGCACATATATCCCGTCATCTTGTAGCTGGTCAGGTATTTTGAAAAGCTCTGTCGCTCTGATCATGCTCAGGGGTAACCTTGACCATAATCTTCTTCTTACATCGTATTCATCGGCTGCGTTGGCCCAAAAGTCCTCTAGGTCAACCCGATGTTTGTATCTTTCTCCGTCCACAATCTTGATGTGATGAAGCGGATCGAAGTTGCTTCTGGCTTTGTATGATATAAAAGGATACTGTTGAATCTCCAGTCGAGCAACCTCTGCTGCTTGGGCTGTTGGGCATGACTCCTCCATGTTGCCGATGAAAAAGGGGAAGGTGACGGCAGCCTTCTGCTTAGGTCTTTGGATGTTCTGATATGTTTCTAGTTGCCTTAGCACCTCCAACAACACCATCCTATTTGTCGGGTAGACAGGCAGCCTATAAGGATTTCCGGAAAATCCTTGGATTCTGATGTAGGTGAACTTTGGATATTGAATAAACCAGAATCCATACCGGCTTATCAAGCTTTTGGCTTCATGCGAGAGTCTCTGGTGCGTTCCGCCTTGAAGAAGCCTAGTGATATACATCAAAAATGCATCGTGAGCTCGCCGGAAGTGGGACTTCTCTTTCAGCTGCAGCTGTGGATAGCAGTCGTAGACTTTGAATTTCCCCTCACCGTTGCCGACCACGCCTTTGCATGTCAAGCCAGGATATTTATAATATCTTGCCAATGAATAAACAACGTATGAGCTCATGTGGAAAACTTTGGTCTGTTCAAAGTTGACCAATTGTTCGTGCAAGCTGTCACTGATCATCCTGGACCAATTAAACATTTTGACTCCAGTGATTATCTCATCAATAAAATAATACATCCATTCTTCGAAGGGGGCACCGTGAGCACTGCCTACCATTCTGTTAAGTAGCAGAACGATATCACCATATTCTTCTTTGAAGTGGGTTCTGATCAACTTTTAGGCATCTTGCTGGCAGTAGGCTTTGGTTTTAGCAACCAATTTTTGTTTATATTCGATGCACATAGATCCTTCTGACTTTGATAGAGTTTGAATGTGTCTTGTTTGCTGCGGTAGGATGTTCGGTTATATACTGGAATGCCAAAAGTCTCCTGGATTGCTGGTTCAGACAAGTAAGCAAGGACTCTCCCGTCAGTAGCTTCAATCTGTCGGTCTTGTGCGTTGTAATGAAGTGCACACTCTACTATTAACTCAGGACATTCTTTTGCTGGTGGAAATCCAGCTGCATGGACGATTCCGTTTCGCATCATCCTCATGGCGATTGGCGTTGGCAGACGTCCGTCAGTTCCATACATTCTCTTTCGGAAATCTTCAAGATCAACATGGCCGAGGTCTGTGTCAAGAACGTGCTCCCACTTGGACTTGATCTTTGACTGAGTTTGGACACCTTTGCTTGCAAATTTCATCTTGGCTGCTTCGAAAAATAGATCTGCAAGAGAAGGAAGAAAGGAAAATCAGAATTCGATATTAAAATCAATTTGAAATAACATTCCAGCTGGTAATTAACTTAGACTTCACGAAAAATAACAATCTGGAATGAAAATAAATGGTGGAGCTTCATGTTAACATGAAATGGACAAGAAAAAAAACTGCCTTGTGATTGTGACTGCAATGCAAGCTGATAACAGAATATTTCTTTTACTTTGCTGCAAAAAATCTTTCAGCCTTTTGCCTTAAACACTTTTTCCTCACCACCTTCCTTCTCAAAATCGAGTGATTGCAAAAATGAAAAATGAAATCACTTATAGAAGTGAGAAGGTCGATCATTTTAGCATATTTGCAAAGTTTCCTTTGGATCAAGTTCGAACTCATTCTTGCACTTCGTTTCTGAATGGCAAGTTCTATCTTTAACAACTTTGCTTGGGAAAGTTTCTAATTTGATTCACAGTCCAACAAGACTCTTTTTTTCACTTTCCAATTTCGAAATTTTTTATGACTTATCTCTTTTTTGGTGTTGGAAATAAAATATTAAAATAATTAAAAATAATTATTTTATGTGTCCATTCCAACCCGTTCGATTTTATGGCTAATTACTTTTGATTTTTTCGAAAATTTCTCGCCATATCCAATTTATTTGTCCATGATTTTTTGATCGTTTCTCAAAAATATTTGGCCATGTCCAATTTTATTTGGCCAAAAAATGTTTCTTGTCCGACATTTTCTAGTCACGTCCAACTTTTTCTTAGCCATGTCCAAAGATTTTCTAGCCATGACTTGTCTTTTGTCCAAAATTCTTTCGCCATGTCCGATTTTATTCATCCAAATTCCCTTGATTTTTCACAAATTTTCCTTGACAAATCCAATTTTATTTCGTCCATTTGCTCAATTTTTCTAGCCATGGCGAAGATTTTTCTTCATATTTTCTTGGGCGAATCTTCAAGTGCCATGTATATTTTAGCTTTTCAAAGGCTTGGACTTAGGCGAATTTCAATTTTTATACTCTTGATACATGGCGGACTTTAGCCTTTTCTTTGCCATTCGTGCCTTAGCCATTTTTTCTTTCCTTTCATCTTAGGCGGATTTCATCAACTTTGTAGCCACTTTACTCCTTGGCAAGGGCGGACTTGGTTGGTTCTTTGGCCATTCTAACCTTGCTTATGGCGGACTTTCCTTCTTTGTTTGCCATTTAACTCTTTGCTTTAGGCATTTTCCTCTTCCCTATGGCGGACTTCAGCTTGCCTTTGGCTACTTTATCTTTACTTTGTCCATGCCTTAGTCATTTTTATCTCATTTTACTTTGGGCGGACTTTGGCTTCTTTCTAGCCACTCCTTTTATGTCTAGGGCGGACTTTGGGGTTATGCTTGCCATACATAGGCGGACTTCAACATCTTCTTTGCCACTTCCATTTTGACTTAGGCGGACTTCCTTGTTTCCTTGGCCAATGGACCTCTTGCATAGGGCGGACTTGCTGCTTTGGTTGGCCAAGACTAGGGCGGACTTCA
This sequence comes from Sequoia sempervirens, assembly GCA_007258455.2. Classification (NCBI taxonomy): domain Eukaryota; kingdom Viridiplantae; phylum Streptophyta; class Pinopsida; order Cupressales; family Cupressaceae; genus Sequoia; species Sequoia sempervirens. The sequence goes on along the minus strand of VDFB02027185.1, from coordinate 289,298 downwards.
TGCTTTCCCTTGCCAACTTGAAACTACCTAGGGCGGACTTCATGCTTTCCTTAGCCATTGCTCAATATTCTAGGCGGACTTCCTCATATTCTTCGCCATTGGACTTGGTTGGAGGGCGGACTTCCATGTTTTTGTTGCCACTTACAAGGGCGGACTTGCATGTATGTTTGGCCATTGCCTATATTTTCCAAGGCGGACTTCATTACATCTGTTGCCATTTCACTCTTGGCTGGGGCGGACTTTGGCATTTGGATGGCCATGACAAGGGCGGACTTCAGCTTGGTCCTGACCATTCACCATTTGCCTTAGACATTTGCCAGATTTTCTTAGACATTTCCTTCATTCTCCATGGGCGGACTTCAGCATCTGACTGTCCATTGCCACTTTAACTTAGACATTTCCAAGGGCGGACTTCATGGTTTGTATGTCCATTGCTCAGATTTTTGTGCCATTGATCAGATTTTCATGCCATTTACATCTTTGACAGAGGCGGACTTGACAAACTTCATTGCCATTGCCCAGATTTTCACGCCATTGACCAGTTGGCTGAAGCTTCTTATCATCCATTTCCTCTGTGCTTAGGCGAATTTACCAGTTTTCTCCATGACTGTGCTCAGATTTTCCATGAATTTCCAGATTTCTTCACAATTTTCCAGATTTCTCCATGAACTTCGTGAACTTCTTGCAGATTTCTTCATGAATGTTCAGATTTCTTGATGAATTTCATCAAATCTTCAACCATTTTAGTGCTTTTACCAGATTTCCCAGTGATTTTCCAGAATTTCTCACCATTTTCGAATGAATTTTCCAGGTTTTTGAACTTTTTTGTGATTTTTCCAGATTTTTACCAAAATTTCAAAAAATCTTCGAATCGATTTTCTGAGAGTTTCGTTGCTCGTTTCGAACTTCTGAGTGCGTTTTTGAAACTCGTGGCCCTTCTAAAAATAGAAACTTTCTAAAAATAGAAATTTTCCAAAAATAGCAACTTTCTAAAAATAGACCCTAAAAAATAGGGATCCCAGAATTGCCCAAAAGTGCCAAAAAAATAGGTCCTAAAAAATAGGGGGCCCGGGTGAGAAACCCTAAAAATTTGGAAGTGTCAGAATCGACCGAAACGACAGTCGATCTTCGTCTCCCAGGCCTTCTAAGCACAATGGTGACGTTTATATATTGATCCAGACTAAAATTCACTGACTCGACTCGGGTGACCGTTCAAAATTGAAGCTAAAAAACCCCCAAACGAAGAGCAGACAAAACGAAAGCAGGCGAAAGCAAAACCCTAAAAGCAAACGACAAGGGTCCCCATCTGCAATGGGGCGAGGTGTGAGTTAGGTCACAACAAGACGCCCTCTCAAAAATCTTGGAGAACACACCAAAAGCCAGAAATCACCCCAAAAAGTGGCATATGAATCCTCTAGACCTCCTAAGCTCATTAGAATCTTCAAATAACTCCTCTGATAATGTTGACACACATCCACAAGGTCAATGCCATCTACACTACAAGGGAACCTAAAAATGGAGACATTACAAATGATTCTTTTCCAAATATCTATTGGCATTAATCAAAAAGGTAGGCTTTCAACAGCTCTTCAAGTGCTAATATTTTCAACAAGGGAAGACATGTTGTATACATTACTTATTATACATAACACAGTTATTATTATTAGTAATACATGATAAATTATGTGTAGGGCAACCTAGTAGGGACTTATAGGAGGAGCAAATGTCACAATGGCAAGTATGTATCAATTCCCACTAGGCTTAGCCCCTGTGTTATTGTAACCCATGCCATACAAAAGGATGGGTTTGGATGCAACTTTAGGGTGAGTTTTGATGGAATAGACAACCCTTGGACACTGCTCTAAGTTTGATAATGCACTTACCATGTTAATATAAATATTGTTTTGTGTTTTCTTGTCAAAAAAGAGTCATTTACAAAGTTACACGCCTTAAGAATAGGTACAATTGGAATATTTATTGCACATTCATTCCTGCAATTTATCATTCTTCAACATTTATTCATATGAAATACAAATAATTATTATGGATCTTTCCACATGAGCTCTCATATGAAAATATCACTAGTCTACACATGGACCTGTTACGAGGATCACTTTCTATGAAAAAATAAATCTTTATCTTATTCAATAATACATCCATTCACCCATTACTCCTTATTTTCATGATGCCTACACATTTACAACTGTTAATGTGTATTTTGAACTGCAGTGGTAGTGATGAATGTGATGCATTCATAATGATGTCAAAATTTTATCTCCAATGCAAAGCCATTAAAGTTGATACCAATGAAATTTCATTGAAATTGCTATACAATTATAAGAGCGATTTCCTATAAAAGAGACAAATCATGATGTACAAGCAAAAAGTAAAAACAAATTTCAAGAAACTTAAACTAAAAAGAATAATATTATTGATGAAATGATCAGCAGAATTTGTTTGAACATTTGTACTTGAAAAATTAAACCAATAGAGATCTTTAGATGTGGTCAATCCATTAAAGCCTTCAAACCATACACAATGTAGATGATGACGTGTGCACATAAACAACCATGCATGATGCATATATGGTACAGTAGGCGAGAAGTACCAACAGTAGCAGCAGCTCTGCATATGCCATAATTTCTTTCATAGTACAGCTCCCAAAAATGGTTCAAGTGTGCTGCGATGTAAGATGACAATTGATTAGCAAGAAAGTTGGTCAAGCGTGATCAATTTATAAACAGAACAATTTCCCTAAGTAATTCTATTGATGCAATCTTAAGAGATTATGATTAAATCAAAATATGACTACTATTCAGTACTTCCTAGTGGAATGTACAAGGTACAAAAAAATCTGTTATATGAGGTATTGAAATGGCCACAAAATCTATAAGTTATTATTTGATGTTTTTGAGAAATAACATTAAAAAATCCTAAATAGAACAACCAACCAAACATAAATATTATCAAAAATAAATTACCCATTACACATTATAATTCACTTACATGATGTAAGTTAGAACTGTTGTAAGTTCCTACCTCATTAATAATCAATGTTCCATGGAAATGCGTTTCTCCCCCTTTTTGGCCGTGTTTCGGAGACTAGGACGTTTCCGAGACAGGGAAACGGGTACTTGACATTTTCCGCCATCCCGCCACCGCCACCAGTGCTTCACCGGAGACGGGGAAACGTCTCTGCGTCTCCCAAGGAGACGTGGAGACATGGAGACGTCTCCAAGTCTCCTTGAGAGACGTCTCCACGCCTCCTTGGGAGACGCCTAAGCATTTCAGGAAGCGGGGAGATGTCTAGCCGTCTCCCGTCGCCCCACGTCAAGTGGATGAAAAAAACTTAAAATTTAAAAATAAATTTAGATTTTTTATGTTTTGGGGTAGCCCTAATATGACGTGGGCCCCACCCCTTCCCCCAAAACAACACAAAACCATTTCATTTGGTGATTTCAGTCACATTTTGAAAGACTGATTTTTTTTGCAGCCAGCTGAAGAGGAGGAAAAACTTGTAGAAGTCTGATTGAAGGAGTGAAAAAAGTGATTGCAAGTGTGATAGGGGTGAGGAGCAAGAAGAGGAGGAAGAGGATTCTACTGCATTTTGGCGAGATTTTTCAAGCACAAGGTAGGGTTTTTCAGATTTCTTGCTTTTTTTGTTTTATTTTCTTAGTTTAAACTTGTTTTTTTTCTTATTCATCTCAAAATCACATTTGATGTTGAATCTTGAGGGAAAAATGATGAAGATGAATGAATCATTCATCATTTTTCCCTCAAGATTCAACATCAAATTTTAATATTAATTTTAAACTTTTTTTTTTCTTATTCCTAGACCGGGTAGAGTGACACCGATTCAGGATGATGAGGTGAAGGCGGGTTTCTTTAGGTGCATAGAGAAGATGTATGATTTTAGAGATGCCGGCACAATTCGCACTGAGTGGACCAAATTTGCCACTCTTAGAGGCTATTCAGATGCGGCAAAGATTGATATAGAATCTATGGCACAAGAGGACCCACTTTTGTGGTGGAATCGTCATGGTCCGAAATCTTTGACCACCACTCTAGCTATCCATCTGCTATCCCAAGTTTCCAGTTCTTCAATTGCTGAGAGGAACTGGTCTACATATAGCTTCATCCACTCTCTTAAGAGGAACAGACTTACCTCTAAGAGAGCAGAGAAGCTTGTGGTTTTACACAATGCTTTGTGTCTCATGGACTGCAAGACACTTGGGTACAAGGAGAGTCCAACGGCACAATGGGATGTGGAGCCAAAGGAGCCTTCACAGATTGATGAGGATGATCCTACCACTTTAGATGCAGGGTTGGTTGGTGTGAGCTTGAGGGATCTTGACCTTGTGGAGTCCAGCAATTCCAATGATGAGGAGTTTGCAGATGATTAGAGGCCTCCATTCACTACATTTTGAGTTTTAACATTTTGGCATTTTGTCTTTTGTAATGCTATTGCTATTAGTATCTGTATTGGTGCAGGAGCACCCAGGAAAAATACTAGGTTTATAGAAGTTTTGATTGAAGTTCAAAATTTTGTTGTGTTGTTCATAAGGTCATGTAGACCATTTAGTGTTGAACTAAGGGATGTTTTTGATCTTTGGGAAAGAGGTTGTCAAGAGTTAAATAGGTTTAGAACATCATTTTGGCTAAGTTGTCAAAAATTGCCAAAGTTTTGAAAACACAGTGGGTTTTATAATGTGCACCTTTAGGTCATCTAAAGGCTCGACCCAAGAAGCTCAACTGTTTGAGAAGCATATTTAAAGGTTGCCTCGACCTTTATGGAAGGTTGGAAGTTCATTGTACGAACTGTGTTTTTGGAAGTTGAAGAAAAACAGCGTTTTGCCATTATTTTTCTGGTTTTTGTTCAAGAACAGTGCTAAAATGGATTGATCAAGGCATTTAGGCCTGTGCAGGATGTAGAGTAGTGTTTTTACAAGCTTTGTGTGTTAATAGATAGTCAGTTTATTCCTTTTCAAGCATTGTTTGTAAATATTTTGGAATTCACCCTGTTGCTGGCCTGAAACAGGCAGTTTTGAGAAAATGGAGGTTTAGAGCACCTTCCCACCATACAAATTGTACGGCCTTTTGGGAAATGTGCCTAGACTCCATGCCTGTACATATGGTAGAATTTAGGAGTTGTGTGGTTGCAGGAGTTGCTAGCAAGATGATGCCCTAGGCGAGCCAGTGCAAGTCCGGCTAGGAAGGCAGTGAGAAAAAGACTCATATCTTGCAGGGGAATTAAGATTTTTGAGAAATTCCTTTTGGTGAATTTTGTTGAGGGTCCTGGCAATGCATGGTAGTCAAGAGGAGGTTTTATCAATTCATTTGGTGGGAGAACTTTCTGACAGTCTGAAACAGCTTGAAAAGCTTAGAAACCCTAGGGTTTTTAACCATTTTTGTGTTTGAGCAGTGTAAGGGTTGTGCAGGCTTGAAACCCTGAAAATCCTTGAGGTGTAGGCATGTGAAACACAAACCCTAAATAAAGAAGCTAGGTCCTTTGGTGGGTTTAGAAGAAAATTGCATTTTAGCTCTGTTCAGAGGCCTAATTGGGGCTCTAGGCTCGTAGCCTTTTCAAACCCTAGAAGGGACTTTTGTGAAAGCGATGGTTAGTTGGAGTCTTGTGTTGGAACAGGAACCCTAGTTTGATCATCTTGAAGCTATTACAACGTCTACACACCCCTGCAAGAATCAAGTTAAGTGTAGAGAGAGATTGGCCTTTAGGAAGATTAAGGGTCAATGGAGAGTATGTGGCGAAGCACCAAGGATGACTTGGTAGAAGGAAAGAATGGTGATAGTGGGGTTGGTTAGTAGAAGCAGTGGCACCTAAACCTGAGGCAGGACCACTAGGACAAGGTGGAAGAGACACCTAGGAGTTCTTAGGAGCAAGGACTCAGAGCATGGGGCAGTGAGTGCCTCATCCAACCCCATCCTATCATGTATTTAGTTTTACTATTTGCCATTTGGCATTTGCTACTCATTGTAATGATGAATCATGTAATCATCTTTATAGACTTTGTGTCATTGTGATATCTCATATGACATTAGATATTCATATTTTCGATATTCATTTAATAGAAATCTCCAATTTGACAATTTCATTTGTCAAATTTTATTTAGCAATCAGCCTTCAAGATATCTTTGTATTTAGATTTAGTATTTCAAATTTTGCTATGTTATAATTTTACTAATTTCCTATAGTTTCATTTGAAATGTAATTCTTATATTGTTATACTGTCACGTCTCATACTTTGATGCTATTTTGACCATGACTTACTTTGATGCTATTTTGACCATGACTTACTTTGACGCTGTTTGACAATGACTTTGTGGGATTTAATATACGAATTATGATACGTGTTAGAGCAATATAATATACTACAATGCTTTGGTGTATGGAAATGTAGAAAAATAATTGTTTTCTTTCAGAATTATGAGTGCATTTTATACAAAATAGGAATGTTGATTTAATTATTGTTTAAATTTATATTTCTATATTGGTTACTAATACACTTTTGTTTTTGCACGCCTGAGTGCATTTGAGTTGCAGGTGATCGAAGGCCAAGAGTGTGATTGAGGAAAAGAAGGTTAGCTTCCCGACAGGGTAAAAGAGGAGAAGCTCTCGATTACGCACACACCACGTAAAATCATGTAGCTGCATTAGGTCATGTCTGTTTTCAATATGATTGTTTGAAATTGATTAGCATAGCAAAATTAAAATATAGTTTAATTAACCATAAAAATTGTGAAGAGAATATGGTTTATTCTATTTTAATTTATCCCATTTATTTTTGTGCAATAAAAAGGAAAAATCTGATTTTAAAAGAAATATAATATATAGGAAATTAAAACAACAAAACAAATAATAAAGTAAAAATATTATGTTTGCATATAATGAAATAATTGGTTTGTATAAAGGGGAGATATTTCTGTTTGCATATGGTTATTTTTCCAAAATAAAGAGGAATGAACAGCCCGAGAGAACTTTGGGCTCTGGAAATTTTTCCTTAAAACCAACAATGCTGTTGGCATGTGGCAATCTTTAGAATTTGCATGAGAAATTTATCTGTCATCTGGAAATACTCTGCATGATCCTCGAAAAGAGGAATAAAGCTTTAAGAGAGAAAAGAGAACATTCATTCAGACATATCCGAGAGCTCTGGAAAGAGGCGACAAGAAGGTATTACTGGGCATCTGCACTGGAGAAAAATTGCCAGGTTCTTTTCATGCTTTGCCTTCATTTAGTTTAAAATTGCAGTAAGGAAATTGAAGATATGAAATGCATCATTCCATGAAATGATTACAGATAACTGAGATTTCTCTTCCGATTTTATTTCTGAATCTGGGTAATAGTTTACTTCTCATTGTTGCAATATAGAATACCCAATCTTTTCTTCCAGATTAGGGTTACATTCTGTTGAAAAAAAAAAAGAAGCTGCAATTTATTAAATTGCTCTCAATTATAACTGGAAAAATACATAAACATATATATATATATATGCACAGGAATCTGAATTCCCGTGCATATATACCTATATATATATATATATGCATATAATTTCTGCATAAAACTCTGTCATCTGAAATAAATTCAAAATGCCTTTGAGATAAATTCGAATGCAGTATATACTGGGCAAAATGTCTTCTTTATTTTGAGTTTTGAAATTGTATTACACTGGAATAAGGATAGGGATTTAATCCCTTGTCCTCCCCATGGGAAGGACGCGGCACTGTGGGAGGCTCGCGCCCTCCACAGGCCGCGGCCTGTGGAGGAGGCGCGAGCCCCTCACAGCCCGCCCCCTCCCCATGGGAGGGGCAAGGGCTTCCTACGCCCTTATGATGCTCAACGCCAGTAGGGAAACCCTGAAAAATGTTTATATTCTGTGTGCACGGCCAGAGAACTTTTGAACAGTTATAAAAAAACCAGTATTTCTTTCTTCAAAATTTACACTCAGCTGTATATGAATTTTTACACACACACACACACACACACACATATATATATATACATATACACTTAGCTGTATATGTATACATATATATATATATATTTATATCCATGCATATATATACCAAAATGCAAGTTTGAACAGGAAAACCATTTCCAGAAAGTGATATGATCTCTGTTAAATATACACAAATATCTCAGAAATGTTAAACCTGGAACAAGAACTGAAAATCTTCTTGATTACTTTGTCATATACTTACATACAGAAGTACAATCCCAAGTAAAGGAATACAATATAAAATTTGAATGCAAGATTATCTTTCAAACCTCTGATATTTTGAACAAATTGCACTGTTTCAGTATATTACTAATACTCTGAAACCTGTATTAAAATTGGGAATTACACTATCAGTCAGCCTGAATTTGGAAGGAATAGAAGTACATACTGAAATCAGAAAACACTGTTTCATTCAAACAAATTAATTAAATCTTTCTTTCTAATAGTGAACTGATAGTATTTTGACATACATGTTCTTCTTTAAAAACAGAGCCTTTTTCCAAATCAGAAAAGGATTACTTACAAAAGAGTAAACGAAATCCTACTACTAAATTTACAATTTGTCTTTCAAAGGATGTTCTGGAATTCACATTTGAAATTCTTTTTAGAATCAATTGAATGAATGAAACATGTAAGAAAATGCACAACTTTCTGCTTTGGTATTTATTCATACTTTACTTTTGGTAACTTCCGGGACAGGGTGCCGAAGGTGGACCAACAGAGACAGTAGTATTACCTTTTCTAAACTACCATTTACTTGTATTATTTATGCTTGGCCAAGCACTTGTACCATTGAAATAGATGGGTTTGTTTTAAAAGCCTAGAAACATATATTTATTTGAGTCTCTGCCACCTCCTGTTGCAAGAAATGTGTTTTTCTCATGTTAGAAATGCATATAGGCACCAGGCATGCATCGAGAGTTTCCCTCCTGTTTTACTGTTTCGGGTTGCTAGGCTCCTTTATGCAGGGCCGGGGATTCCTTCGAGTTAGGAAGGGACCCGGGGAAGTCATGTACTTCGTGGTTGGGCGGAAAAGGCGCCTGAATCACACTCTTGGCCCCAGCTCGCAAGCAGACCGATGGTGTCACGGCAGTTGGTGGTTACGAGTTTTATTTGCTATTGATGTACTTGTGTATTATTCAGGATTGGCTTGTGAAGCCCATTGTAAATGTATATGTATTTGACATTCTTTGTTGAAACTTTGGATTAGAAGTATGATTTGAAAGTATCTAATGTAACATTGATCTGAGGAATTAAAGTTTTATGACTTAGCATAGAAAAGATGTTCCTATTGGAATTGTTGATTTCTTCCAAGTATGGTTGAATATATGTATATGAGAAAAGTCATTGAAATACTTATGCTTTGTATAATCTTGATAAATTGATATTATTATTATACATGAAATGTAATTTAAATTCTCTTTTATTGAGCTCATTTTGGAAGTTTTATGAACAATGTTGATTACTTGGAAATCCTTTTACACTGATATGAACAAATTGAAAATACTCTTAATTTCCCTTTTGTACTGATTTGAACGAATTGAAAACACTCTTAATTTCCCTTTTGTACTGATTTGAACGAATTGAAAACACTCTTAATTTTCCGAGTGCTACATATACATCTTTTCAAAACTAGTTTTCCAAGTACTATAAGTATATGTATAACTATATCAGCACCACCACCCTGCCACAACCCCGCCACCATCCCCCCGCCGTCCCCAAACTTAGGCCCTTTGTCCCCCCGTCCCCAAAACGCGTCCCCGCATCCCCAACACCCATGGAACACTGTTAATAATTAAATGTGCGCACACACATTCCTTGTTTGTCCATTTTTGCCATTTCCTCCTCAAAACATTTGAAGCCATAGCCTTCCAAACTACTTCAAGGTTAATTGAAAACATTATAAAAAGCAAGTTGAACAGCTGGTTTGAAATATTTAAGGGCAAACTTTATAGAACAAAGAAGCTACAAAGAGAAAATCATGAAACTTGAAAGGTGCACATCACAGAGACATTGCAAAAGCACAGAAAAGGCCAGCCTGACAATCATGTCAACTATCTTATGCAGTCAAATCCACACAAAGAGTGCAATAAGGTCGGCAATAGAGTTTTGGACTATAATAAGTATTGTTCTGCATCATAACTTTTCCATTCCAAAATCTGAATCTTTCCACAGCTATTACAAAGCTATTGATGTCAAAAACTTGTATTGATGTTGAGTTTTTTTTTCGCCACTGCAAAGTTCTGAAATTTTAAAACAAAAAGCAACTTCGAAAGGTGTTGCTCCAACACTTCAACCTCAATAGTGGAGGTGACCTAAGTGGTATTACACCATATTGCAAGATGTTGGAAGATGAATGTCAGAAGATGAACTTCCCCAACTAAATGCACAACTAAGAAGCTGCATTACCAGATTCGTCCAAAACTGAAATAGTTTCTAGATTGAATGGGAGTTGGAGCAAGAGTTGGTACATGCACAAGACGTCCAAGGCACGACCCTACCATTTCAAGTACTTGTGTGTACATCCCACAAGGTACCAAGGCGGCAAAGACATACCCATAGGGTACCCAAGGCAATAGGTTTGTGCTCCAACCACACTTGAAATTATTAAAATTATTCAATAAACTATCAAATCTGCATTTTATAGAATAGAAAAAGCATTTCTCAACCCTAAAACATGATTGAAAATCTAAAATACTCTATTATTTTGACGTAAAGTTTGTATCCATCATTTTTGGTAATGCATATGTTTGTAGCAACTTTTCTATTTATAATAAATGTTGGTGATTTAACCAAGATATGCTAAAAATTGAATGGTTTAGAGGACTCTTGGAGCTTGGTTAAAAGCAATAAAACTATGAAAATGGCATGCACCATGAAGGCTTGTGTGGTCTCAAACACCTTAATATGGGCTTGGTGGCAGGCACTACCCCTGAATCCCACAAGGGGCATTGCCCCTCAACCCCACTAGAAGCGCTACCCCCAAACCCCTGCGAGGGGCACTACCCCTCAACCCCACTAGAGGCACTACACCTCAACTGCAATGGGACCTGCCGCCCCCAAACCCTCGTGCTAGTTTTAAAAGCAAAAAATAAAAATCATTTTGGGTCAAGCTGGATGGAAAAGCAATGTTCTTTTATTCTGACTTTTTCCCAGTTAAATCCCAAGTAATTGAATTACATTTATACTTTGGTTTTCCAAGTCAATCCCTATCCTAAGTAAATGCTCCTATGGTTGTAGCAACATTTGTAGACTTCTTCAAGATACAAGTGCAAAACTCCATGTAGAGCTCATGATGTTGGGCAGAGTGATACAAGCTCCTCTCAACCATAGTTCATGACTCTCTAATGTGATTTTTATTTTTGATGCCATGGATATCATAATCCGTGGGTATTATACACCTGAAAAATTTAAGGATATTTATATATTTCAAAATGTTGTTTTCTTCAACTCAAATTGGATTTTGCACTCATTTGATCGTTGTACTTGTGTATGTCATCAAACTAGCTTCTAATTGAAAGTTAATTATGTCTTTAAATTTGATTTATTGAAGGGTGCATAGTAAAAGCTTTAAATCCTTTAAAAATCAGTATATTTCATGACTTATTGCATATATATATAGCCATAACCGTACCCAAGGAAAAAAGAAAATGTTGTACCCACACCTGAAACCTGAATCCTGAACCCCAATCTATTCCAGATTCCCAACCAAAATTAGCAACTTATCCGAGAAGGCTAAGAGAGCAACTTAGTTTCTAAGAGCATGTGAATTTTGCTCTTTCATCAACCTTGCATCAAGTAGATAGACAAACCACTTTTGCTGAAACAAAAGGCAGACCAAAATGAGAAATAGCCATAGGTTGAGGACAATGCCTTGATGAACAATCTTACCTAGATGTTGGCGGGGTTATTTCCTAGTAAGCAGTCCATTGCATGAAAATGGATGTATAAGATGAAAGGCAAGGTAAATGATACCTTCAATTAAGTACAAGGCCAATCTTCTAGCCAACGGCTATTTTCAACAAAATGGGATTGACTATGAAGAGAACTTTCCTCCTACCATCAAAATTAGTCACTTTTATGTTAGCATTGTCAATTCTAGTCCAATTTGAATGGAAAGTGCTTCAAATTGAAGTGAAAAGTGCTTTCTTGAACCTGGATCTAGATGAGGAGGTTTTAATGGTACAACCAAGGGAGTTAGGTGCTAGGAAAGGAATACCCATTGTACAAGTTGGTGAAATTTTTGTATGTACTTATGCAAGTTCTCGCACTCTGCAACCCAAGTGTATCACAATTATGCAACACTTACAAGAGTTTGGATGTAGAGGAAGTTTATCTAATTTGAATCTATGTCAAAATGATGGTGACAATGTTGTGATTCTCATTGTGAGTGATCACCAGTAGCAGACCCATAAGCCATGTTGGAAAAATGTTGTCATTGATGTCAAAGGGCTTGACAGTTGTTTTTGCAAAAATAATGGTGTATCTTCTACATGGGCCGACCTATGTAATGCATCCCTTGGAGGAGTTTTTTATTGCAAAATAAAATCAGAAAAATAAGACAACCCCCTCATAAATGCCACCCCATATTGGAAATTTTAATTAAATATTTTATTTTTTTATTTTTTTTGGGGCTCTCAAAGAGGGACAACCCCCCTAAACGGTGTGCCCAACTTTGGGCAAATGAAATTTAAATTAATAGAACTAATTTTGATGCATGGCCGACAACCCCTTGGAGAGTCGCCGACAAGAGAGTGACCTTCCTTGGGTGAAGAGACATCTTGGAGGTATAAATAGAAGCATGAAGGGAGAAGGAAACAAATCATTTTTTCAAGAAATATCTTTGTATGAAGAGCAGAAACAAAAGGTTATTCAAGCAGATCTACAAGGTATATTTGAGCAGATTTACAGCAGCAAATTTGTGAGAGGAAAGCAAGTAACATAAGTGAGATCATGGTGATCTATTGAGGAGATCTTATGAAGACTTTATTGCAGATTTGAAGAGAACATCATTGCCAAATTTGTGAAGACATTATTGTCAATCTTGAGAAGACATTATTGTCGACATTGTGAAGACTATATTGCATATTTGTGAGAAGGCATTAGGCCAGATCTGAGGAGTGGCAAGTCAAAATTATTCATATCATTCTTGTGGAGGTTGGAGCCTCCTATTTGGGAGATTGTGAGGTTGGAGCCTCGTGTTGAAGAGATTGGAGTCTCTTGCCGAGTTGGTGCTCAATGGAGGGGATTGGAGTCTCTTTTGGGTTGGTGCCCACAAATTTTTGTAAGAAGATTAATACAAGCAAGATTTTGTCACGGTTTTCTCCCGTAAGGGTTTCCACATAAAATTGTGTCTCTCTCTTGTGCATGTTCTCAAATTGCTACATCTTGCATGAATAATATTCCTAAGGATAATTAGGGCATGAAGTAATATTGATATATTGAGTTAACGAGTAAAGTTTTAATCTATATATTGATTCACCTCCCCTCTCAATATTCATGTGTTTCATTAATTGGTATCAGAGTCAGTTCCTTCGGATTTAGCCTAACCGCTTGAAGGTAGATCTTGGAAACACACATGGCAGAAGGATTTAGATTCTCCTCAAATAGGGCACCACTATTTGATGGATCGAACTATAATGAATGCGTTGAAGATGAATGACTAAATTTGTGTATTAGAGCCTTGTGCTCTTTGTTTGTTTCTCATTTTCAATATGGTATCAGAGCAAGTTTTATGGACCTCTTTGGTTTCATCTTTCAATTACGAGGGTTTCATTGTTTGAAGATTGGTATGGATTTATTATGCTGCTCTTTGATGGATATTTAGTTTTTGCAAAGGAGGAATCATGCTCTCATTAGGCACCATTCAATTGTTGGTACATTGTTCTGATTTTAAATGGCAATTAAACACAATCTCACTAAAACTGCAATATCTTTCTCATTTCTTAACGAAATTCAGAAATTCAAAATGTTCTGCAAAGTTGTTGAACAGGAGCATAAATCCCAGAAATAATTTAAGAATACTATCAATATTTAATTTGCAATTTGTAATGTCTGCCCCAATTTTTACTTTTGGATGTTTTCAAAAGTTTGAATATAATACCCACTGGAAAGTTGCAATCTTTGTGTAATTTGATAAACTTAACAGTTTTTCAATTGCAGATTATACATTCAAATTATGCAATATTTATTTCCAATGCTACTAATCAGGATTTCACTCATAAGTTCATAACACATTATAAAATTATGAGATATTGCATTAACACTGATGGAAACATTTCTCAACGTACAAGACAGAGAATTGAGGATTATGATAATTATCGAACTTATTAGCAGTACTCTGCAGAAGCAAAATTAAGAAATCTGAGTGTAGGCATAGCTGAGCAGCAAACTGCTAGCTCGTTTCTCCATTGAACTGCTTATAACAACCCCTTATTTATGGCACTGTGTCCTTATTTATGACTGCAGGAGTTATGGCTAGGTAGAAGGAACTGGAGTCTTCCCCCAAGCTGGGTGCCTCACCTCACACAGCTCCAATAACCACATACTCAACAAATGTCCCTCCAAGATAAGTATCGGTTGACTGTGACAATAGAATTTTCTTCAGAAAATAAAATTAAATAACAACCTCCAGTTTACTTGAACTGCCAATAAATCCCACAACCCCTTGTAGAGTTCACAATGGCTAAGAAATAAGAACAGCATTAAATAGTAATTAGCAGCGATAAAGTCCCTTGAAATGCACTCTGTTATTAGGCCACCCCTTAATAACACCTTAGACCCATATTGCCGACTTCAAATTTGAATAGTATTGTCTTGCTCCCAAGTGGTGGCGCTGTTCAACCTGAACTGACTATAAAGCCACGTTGGACCCCCAAAATGTTCAGACTCCCCTTGTAATAGCGGTTGTATGGCACAGGTACAATGCCTTGTTTGCTTCAGATTCAACTCCACAAAAGTATTATGCCCCCTTAAAACCCATACGGAACACTACGGCACTTCTAAAAGCCTATGTTTCCAAACTGGAAATGCAAGACTCCAATAAAGTGAAAACGAATTAAATTCCAAAATCACACGACTTTATAATTGCCAGTATAGTTTCAAAAGAACATTAAATTTCATTTATTTTATTATTCAACTTGTACGGCCTCTAAGCAAGTGTATATTACCCAACAAAATAGTCTTCTGAAAACTCTGAAATATTGATGCCTTTAAATCTCTAAAAGAACCAATTAAAGCACCTTGCACAATCCCTAACTAAGATTGTCAGCAATCACCCAAGAAGGGTCTTTCACCTCTAAAGATGATATTCCCCATGAAGGATTTCATCGTCACGAAGATCTGTAAAAACTGCAACAAAAAACCTCTTCTCACAAAAAAAATTCATGCCCATCAAAAAATGAGCCCAAAAATTACTTTTGTCCTTCCTTCTGTAACTCCCACACAATTCTTGAAAATGAAATATTTACTTAATTTTTAATTCTTATGTCTCACATTTGTACACCAACAATTAAAACATTAATTTCACTTTTTAATTTCACCTTATATCTCCTTTTTATATCATTTTAATAAACGCTAAGTTAAATATTTAATTTAACTTAAGAACATTAGTGCTTAAATTAAAATAATATCAAATTGACTAACCTAGAGAAGAGACACAAGACAAAGTTATTTAAATGGTCACTACCAACTTAATAAGACAAAGTTATTTAAATGGTTACCACCAACTTAATTTATCTTTTTTATTCTGTATAAAGATTTTGGAGCCATAAGGGTGTAATAGATTTGTATTTGCAAATTGTAATTGGATGCGTTATCGGTAAAAACCAACATCCAAAGAATTTTTTTCATTGAAAGGGAGCAAACTTGAGGCAAGCCAATTGTTGCTACTGCACCACCAAAATAAAGTCCCTATGTGAGCACTAAAGGGGGGTGTTAAGAATTATAGTAGATGACAAAATAATGAAAGAAATAATAAATTAATGTTAATTTATTATATGATAGTTTTTAGTTAGTTATTAGTTACTAGTTAGTTGTTAGTTAGTTGTTGGGTAGTTAGAAGTTAGAAGGTTTTATAAAACCATTGAATGTAATAATGAATGAATTTGCGGTGTTAGAGCCTTGTGCTCATTTGTTTTCACATTTCCAACAGAACCATCATTAAAACAATATCTTAAAACTAATTAAATACCCTGCTTGCCGTTGGAGTATTCTTATATAAACCAGTAATGACTTCACAATTTGATGCATTAATCTATGTGTCACATGCTAAAGGAATTCTAGAAGTCCATCAATGCTTATATATTGAGTCTGATAAGTCACCTAAACTGAAGAATACTGGGCAAAGAAATACGATACTATAAGGTTTGAATCCTCCACAAAGAAGCAAAGGTATCATGCACGCTCTGAAGACCAACTCCTCTGTCAAGGGCGCCTGATATCAAGATGAGAAAGATTGAAATGTCATGTCATCCTCAAGGCTTGTTATGTTATACTAGAAATGGAATAAAACCAATTCAAATATCAAATAAGATATGATAAAACCAACAAACTATGTAATGTTGCAATTTGGTAGAAAGAGTGAAATTTCCCATGCATAACCAAAACACAAACTCATAAAATTGGATGCAAAATGAATTTCAAATAGTCCTGAGTTGTTTGACTGATATCACTGGCCATTTTCAGGTGAAATTAATATATACTTTAGGCATTATACGAACCAGGCTCACAAGTGGTGCCGCATGAAACCAGAATATATAAAGCACTTGCCTTAAATTCAACAAAAGAGAAGCTTGGAGAACAGTACATAGTCACTCATAAAGGAAGCATCTTTCTTCATAATTAATTGGTTACAACAGGATTGTTTTTCCCTCCCGAAATGATGATGGTCCTAGTTGATGGTATTAAACCTTCATTTTAATGATAGGAGGCTCCAAGAAATATAGGGGTAATAAAAATGCTGAGCAGCATAGAAAATTATACTTACCACCACATAGTTACGCCATGCTAAGACATCTGATCTCATGGACACAGCTCCATATATGCCATTTCCCAATTTTCTATATGCACTATTAACTAGCTCCACAGCTCCCTGAGCGCAGAGTTGTTCTTGCTTCTGTTTTCCAATTCCATCTAGAGCTGCTGTCATTAGAGGCCCCAAATACAGAAGTGCAGTCAAGATGACAGGAAAGAAAACTGCCTGACACTGTTTCAGAAACATAAACTTGAATTTCAAACCTTGGATCAGGCATTAACTCAAATCTCCATACATGTCATTCAATGTGATTCCAGAATTTTTACCATCAAAATCACAGAATACGCATTTCTCAGAATTAAAATAGAATGGTCATATTAACAATACTAATCTTACATGTGAAGAAGTATGACATCATAAATGATATCTTTTAGCTTTGAATGCAATTTAACAGAAACTACCACTTAAGACAAATAAGTTAAAACATAAATGGAAGGAGAAACATTACCAAATGGTCTTTTCTAAGTCCATATGCACTCGAGAAATAAGTGATATGTGTCTTTCCAGAGTCCCAAACCTGAGGCAGATTCATTCCATCAGCAATCATTTCAGTCTTTATACAAACAACAGTCAATAGCATTTTAAAGCTGACTTTCATCTCTGTTTATTTACAAATTAATAAATCCAGGCAAAAGACCAATGTCAATCAAATAGATGCATCCAGAAACCAAGGGATTAAATGAAACCACAATGAATGGGAGATAGAGAAGAAAAGAATTTCTAAAATTTTTAAAGCACAACATTGCAACCAAATCATTGTTTCAAATCAATATCATAAATGTAATATCATCTATAATTATTATGCAATTGATCACATGTTTGAGTCCTGAAGGGGCTAGGGTTATACTACTTATACACATCAAACAATATAAGATAATGGAAAAAGCAATCCCCTTGGGAATGCTCGTATAAAACAAGTCTCATGCACCAAATTTGTGTCTCACTTGGCGGTCACCTGAAAAAATACTTTTACCTTCTTTTTATATAATTGATATCAACATTATCTTTACTCCAGTTGTTGGTGTCCTCTCTTACAGCCAATAATCTAGAAATTTTCTCTCTCACTTTTGCAAGCCAATTGGCAATATTTTATTTAAAAGAACATTCTTCAAGAAATGCCTAATGTTCCACAGCAATATATTTATATTCACGATCTATTTATGGTTTAAGGTCAAAGAAGCTTCTACCACAACTTGTGATTTTCATCATCATTTATATTTTGTATACATCTTCCACAATTCTTTATAGACCGTTGACACACAAAGCTGGCTTACATATAACAACTAAGACTTTGGTTTTCTAAAGCACTAATAAAGCTTAAAATCTTTATGGCCATGTCAAAACGTACAGTGCTAGACATAATTATGTTGAGTCTTGACAATCAAGCAACCACCTGCAGATGAACAGTAAAATGTTGTCGGACAAACCAAAATCAGTAAGTTTCCATTCTGAATGGTAAAAGAAATCATAAAAGTAACCCATCATTATTGAGCTAATGAAAATAAGGTTAGACTAATATAGATAGCCATCCTGCTTACATACAGAAAAAAAAAAATTAAAATGAGAAATTGCTTTAAGAGCATAAAAAATTTATATCAATTCGCAATAGGCATAAAACATCATGATATATCAGGAAAACCTAAATAAAATTATATATGGTGGTAGTGCAAAGGGGATTATCAGAAGGTATACTGCTCACCATTGGCAACAAAAGAAATCTCAGACAGAGATTGGTTAATGTAATTGGATCCAATCTATTTCAAACTTCACATGTGCCAAGAAATAAGTTGGTGACTTAACTTCCTCATCTATATGGAAACCATCTTTTTCCTGCCCTTGGTGAGCCGGCTTGTAATGTCCCCTTTTCTAGCTCGCATGGTATGATGTTGTCGTTAGTCTGTTTCTCCTTGGTTCTGTAGGCTAACCAGGGCTTCTAAGGAATCTTGAGGATTTTTGGCCTAGGCAATTTTCATTGCATGTCAATCCGGGGCGTGTAGAGGCAATTTTGGTATACTTACTATTTTTGGTAAGTCATTAATACTATTAATAGTAATTCATCAGGGGGGCCGTGATCTCCAATGACAGTGCCTTTTCAATGGAAAGTTGGTTATTATCATCAGATGATTTCAGTTCCATTGGTTTAATTTGTCTCCGCATTAATAAAGTTTAAATTATAAAGTTAAATCCAATTATTTGACTTTACTAACATGAGTTTAAAGTTAAGTAGGAAAATGAATAGTAAAAGAGGCCCTTATTTTAAAATACATGTGGCATCAAAAAGGCAAAAAGGAAGTTTATGTTTTATCCCACATTGGTCAAAAGTGTGAATGAGCTCTCATGAGAAGCTTATAAAAGTGTTGCAAGGGCTCACTTTCAGCCATGCTTGGTTTATGCTTGATTATTATTCTCTCTTGGAGAATTCTGGGAAGCTTTGGCTTTCAGCAAGTTTGAGAACTGAAACCCTCGAGCTTGGAGGCAGTGGATGGAAACCCATTGTCTATTGGAGATATTACTCAAGTGTCTCACTTGTGCTTCAAACTCATACTTCTGGTTATCCAATCCGGCTGTAAGTTCTGTGGCTAAGATTGGATATCTATGTTGTTGTTCTATTGAAGATTTTAAGGAAATATTCATATTTAATTTCAAATTGATATCATATGATTTTCAGTATAATTTGTTGGATAAGTAGAAATCAGTTTGCATGCAAATTATTTGTTACATTTTATGTGGAACATTTGGAAAAAATTGGGGCAAAATCCATAGGGGATGTTTCAATGGTATCAGAGCCACGATCTTGCCATCCTGTGAGGTTTATGAGGACAAGATTGGAGGAAAGGGTCATTTTCAAAAATAATATACTCCCTGCAATTTTCAGAATTTGAGCATAAGACAAAAGCCTTACAGAAAAAGACAAACACTAGCTGGATAAAGACAAAGAAGATTATTTTTGTGCTATCGGGTCCTCTCTGTTGGTGTGCTTAGTCTTCCGCTAAAGACAATCAGGAAGAGATAAATCGATAAAGACAAATTTGCTATTCAAAGTCGATATATGTGGTGGAGAAATTCATGATAGTCTGGGCACTTAATCATTTCAGAATAAGACAAGTCTGCAAGTAAGACAAATTGAACAAGACAACCCATCAAAAAGGAATATTCGGGAGGAGCTTGGAAAATACAAACTTTGGAGAAGATGCGGCATAGATAATATTTTGAGGAGATTTTTAATAAGAAATCGCAACTTGATAATTTCAAATGAGACAAAATAATAAGGAGATGTCAGAGTTAATATAGCCACTTGAATTAAGAACACGAAAGTAGCCTAGTAGGAGAAAAAAAAAGGAAAGAAACGTTGAGCACTTCACCTATCGGGAGCAGCTTAGGAGTGTCAAAATACATATTCAAGATAAGACAAAGTTAGAAATCAGGAGCTGCTTTATAAATATTTAAATTGCAATACTACCGCCAGGCTCAGAACGAACAAACAAATCGACAGGTCAGTATATAAGACGAGTTTGAGAGATGACAAAATGCCTTAAGCCAAATCGCAGGAGGTGACTCAGCCACTCAAGACAAATCGTGGCTTATGGGATGACTTTAGTAGGAGCATCGTGGCCTTGGGAAAGTCACGATCTAGTGAGAAAATTCAGGCGCAGCACATAATCATCAAGAAGGCTCGATCTTGAGAGATTACACCTGGTAGTCATTGTTTCTTGTCTTCAGTTTGAAATTGGAGTTTAGAATCAGTTGCTCCAGCTAGCCAACATCGTACCAAGTCCAATACCATTCAATTCTTGGCACAAGTTATCATCGTTTCTTCAAGGAGTTACCCAGGTTTCATTTCTTTGGATTAAATCAGTCTTACAGCTGCATTTTTAGTACCATCAAATACAGCAATTGTATTTGCATTGCATTTCGCATTGCTGGGTCATATTTGTATTGTAGCTGAGTCCATACAGCAATGGCGTAAACTTGCATTAACATTGTAGAGCATTCAGGTCTGAGTTTGCTAATAGTTGGAGGTGATCAGCATTTGGAATTTATTGCATTGTAATCAGCTATAGAAGAACAATCTTGAATCCTTGCATTGTTATGCAATATTATATGGTGTCTGGATGTTGCAATTGAAATGTTTGACGAAATGTCTTTTTGTTGTTAGTGCATATAGGCATGTATTTTCAGTCATTTGCAGTTTGGGAAAACAATATACATCTTGCACTTCACTACAGCAGTCACTAACAAATTTATTTAAGAGTCTTGTGCTTATGATACTATCAAACAATTCGGAAACCCAAAAGAAACTCTTATCAGCTGGAAGAAGATTGTTGGCAAACCATTTGACAAAATTCCTAAGAGCCAAAATTCAGAAAATTCACTTAGATTCAGCAAGGGCTCTTGTAGTTGTAAGTTTGCATAGAGAGATTGTTTTATTGCATTATAGGAGTACTTGCATAACATTCTGATTGCAGCTGTAGACTATTGGCATAGTTAGATTAAGCCTTTAATGCATCACAACATCATTCAAAATCAGAAAACACGAACAGAAAATCAGATACCAGCAAATACACAATTGCAGCTCAAGTGTTTGACGATATTCCTTGAAGTTTAAATCAACTAAACAAGGTCAGATTTATCAGGGGATACTACAGGATGAAATATATACAGCGAAAAAGGTCGTCATGGCAAAGTTGTTTAGCAATAAACAGGCATGGAAAGAAATTGAACAAACACAACACAAGGTCATACGTAGTTTGCAGCGTTTAGATGATTCACCTTCAAAACTTGGACTTTCCAAAGGATCATCTTCACATTCTTCTAGCAAATGCCCAACACCACAAGACAAAGAAGCGGTGGTGATTAGCATGTTCGAGGAGTATAGCATTCTACCTCAATATGTTAAGAAGAATCCTCCTTTCAAGGACTACATGGACATACACCCGAAACTTTGCCACAAGACTAAGCATGCAAGGAAGGAATATCACAGTATAGCTCATGAATTGTTCGTACATGGAATGGATAGAGTATCTTCACATATGGTTGATACAACTCTTCATGAGAATGATTTGGTGTCTTCAAGTTCAGATGAGGTATGCAAAAATTTATATGATGAATTTGATAGACATGCTGATTTGACTCAAGAAGATATTAGGACAGCCCTGGGAAATGATTTGTCTACATCATCCTTGCAAGAGGTTTCTCAAGAGGCTTCTACCTTAGAGGCTAGCATAGATCGTATTAGTGATTTGGATAGCAATGGTGTGGATTCTCTGGGTGATCATAAGGAAAATACTCAAGGTTTGAGTATTAATGATGCATTGTGTGAGAAGGATTTATGCCACCACGAGTCTTATTTTTCAAATCAGACTATAGAAAACCAATCAAAAAATTTATTTAATGGCAATGAATCCCAGGATCATGATTTGGATGGACATGTAGTTGCTTTGGTAGTGGAAGTGCGTGAAGATATTGTCAAAACAGCAACTTCTACCCTGCCGGTTGAGCCATCATTTGAGGTACATAGCAGCAGAACCATTGATGATATTGTGAGTGAAGCTGATAGCACTCATGATGCTTCTTATCGGTTAGTGAGCGATGATGATTCAACCTCATATCATAGTGCAGACTCTAAATCAAAAAACTTGTATGGGGGTGATAAGTTCCAAGGTCCTCATCATTTGGTAGGGCAACTAAAGGTGAACGACAGTATGATTGCCATAGCCATAGAGCATTTTGATGTTGCTCGTCAGATGTTGACCCTTCATGGTTGGAGTACTCCCGTGACAGATGAGCATGGAGAGAGTGGTCTTTCCCTTGCAGAGTTTCATGCACTTCGAGAAGCAATTGGAATAATGAAGCAAAATTACCTACAGCTACTTGCGGACGGAGATTATCTTCTCGAGTGGGATTGCATCTATCATAAGGCATTGAAGGGAAAGGAAGACGAGGTTGATGAGCTCACTCATGAGCTTGAGGTGGCTATGGACTCGTTGGAGAGCGCCCAGTTGGCCCTTCAGGAGTCACAGTCACAGATAGAGGAGCTTACCATGGAGTTGAGTTTGGCACAGTCTTCACCATCTTCAAATATAGTTCAGGTTTCCATAGCAACAGTTGGTGAGGAGAATGTATCCACGGATTTTGGTTGTGAGCAGGTTGAGGATGTGGTTACATCCATCACGGTTACAAGTGCAATCAATACAGATGGGATGAGTGCATCGATTGAGAGTTGCAAGGAACCACATGTTGCACCCGGTTCTCCTAAGGTTAGTCCCATGATAGGTGATGCAGGGCAGATTATTGACAGCTCTTGTGACATCATTTCAAAGGAGATATGCAGAGTATCATCTAGTTGGGAGATTGATTCTTATGTTGATTTGTTTCCCTCCCTTGGAAGCAAACCAGTCATTTCATCCCATGCAGTTGATTATGATCGACAGTTTGTTGAGCCAATTCAGGAGTACAATTCAATTTATTGTTCCAGGGATTCAGAGATGGATGATTCAAATCAGCATAGAGTGATTGTGTAGTTTGTGAATAATCCATTATTTGAGTTTGATGGTGGATTGATCAATGATAATCTACTCTTTGAGTTGAAAGCCGATCACATTCCTGATACTAGTTCAAGGTTGAGCGATAATCGCAGTGTTTGGAATCATTCTAGTGCATCAGGATTCCAAACAGGGCTCGCAGAGGAGTTTTACAGTGTGTACACGATGAGGAGTACTTACAGTTTTTCCTTTGATCCACCTGTACATGATTTGTATTTAATGCAAAATTCTTGTACGCATGATGATTCTCTTTGCGCAATCGAGAGAAGCCAGTCATTTTTGTGCTCAGAGTTACCATCTTCAAAAGATGAGACTAGAGGCTACAAGTATTCAACTCAGTTGTTTGCAAGGGATTACTTGCAAGATCAAAGGATGGACTACCATCATGTTGGTGAGTACCTGACAGAGTTTGCCACTTTTGGGTTCCAATGGGAGACAGGGCTTCCACGAGGTTGTAGTGGCAGTGGGCATAATGGCTTTGTTAGTTATCACATCCATGGGAGTTTAGCAGGAGTTGTAGAGAGATATTATGTTACAAACGCTTTTAGATGTTCTTATCTCCGCATGATGGATGGATGTGGGGTTCGGTATTTTTGGGATCCAGGCAACGACAGGTTTGGCACTATGTATTGGACAGGTCCCATTGGGTTGCTTCACTATTTGCAGCATGGTGAAGTGGAGATCAGATTTGAGCAATGGAAGTCTAAGGGTGTTTTTCATAGCAGATTTCTATTCTGGATTTGGGATCCAGGTATTTTATGTTGGACACTCTCCAGTATGTTGAGAGATCCTTTGTGTGCATTAGGGTTCCAGTCTGGGTTCACTAGGGAGTATTGTTGTATGTGCATGATGTTGCTTCACAGTTTGTGGTGTACAGTGTTTTTATCAGGGTGGAGTAGCGGGTTGGTTGATGTTTGCTTGAGGGCAAGCAATCTTGGGAAGGGAGGACTGTAATGTCCCCTTCTCTAGCTCGCATGGTATGATGTTGTCGTTAGCCTATTTCTCCTTGGTTCTGTAGGCTAGCCAGGGCTTTTAAGGAATCTTGAGGATTTTTGGCCTAGGCAATTTTCGTTGCATGTCAATATGGGGAGTACGGAGGCGGTTTTGGTATACTTACTATTTTTAATAAGTCATTAATGCTATTAATAGTAATTCATTAGGTGGGCCGTGATCTCCAGTGACAGTGCCTTTTCAATGGAAAATTGGTTATTATCGTCAAATGATTTTAGTTCCATTGGTTTAATTCGTCTCCGCATTAATAAAGTTTAAATTATAAAGTTAAATCCAATTATTTGACTTTACTAATGTGAGTCTAAAGTTAAGTGGGAAAAATGAATAGTAAATGGGGCCCTTATTTTAAAATACATGTGACGTCAAAAAGGCAAAAAGGAAGTTTATGTTTTATCCCACATTGGTCAAAAGTGTGAATGAGCTCTTATGAGAAGCTTATAAAAGTGTTGCAAGGGCTCACTTTCAGCCATGCTTGGTTTATGCTTGATTATTATTCTCTCTTGGAGAATTTTGGGAAGCTTTGGCTTTCAGCAGGTTTGAGGATGGAAACCCTCGAGCTTGGAGGCAGTGGACGGAAACCCATTGTCTGTTGGAGATATTACTCAGGTGTCTCACTTGTGCTTCAAACTAATACTTCTAGTTATCCAATCCGGCTGTAAGTTCTATGGCTAAGATTGGAAATCTCTGTTGTTGTTCTACTGAAGATTTTAAGGAAATATTCATATTTAATTTCAGTCTGACATCATATGATTTTCAGTATAATTTGTTGGATAAATAGAAATCAGTTTGCATGCAAATTGTTTGTTACATTTTCTGTGGAACATTTGGAAAAAATTGGGGCAAAATCCATAGGGGATGTTTCACGGCTTCTTCTGGAATCTCATGCTTCTTCAGATAAGGTATTTGTATAAGGCGTGCTTTCTAACAAAAAACCAAAGAGTGGTAACTGTCTTTTGATGCATCCCAAACTGAAAAAGACTTCTGCTCAAGAATAGAAAGCAACAAGCCGATATAAAAGGTCATTTGTAATTAGTCAAAAGATACCCATTTGAATATTGGGGGTAGATCCTCTCATTTGTCACAGCTGTGTTCATGAGGACTCAATCTCTAAATAAACCATACATATAAAGTAATAAAGGAACATATCACTAATGCTCATGGTTAATAATGGAGGAAAAGAAAAGAAATAGAGATTTTCATAAAAAGCAGGTGTATAAACCCTAACCTTTTACTTGACAAGACATCAAAAGATAAAATAGCCCTTCATCTTAACCTTTAACATAGAAAAACAACAAATAAATTGATCTCTCATTTCATTGCCTACCATTTCCTGAAAATGCTGAGAACTATACAAAAAAAAGTAGGAAGTTTCAAGTAGTTTGCTCAATTACAGAGAAAGTACTTGAAATAGCAATATTAGCATAGCAACATGAACAAAAATGAACTTAAGTTGATACTATCCTAATGCCCACAAATGACCAAATTAGAACAATGGGAATGAAGAACAAGGTAAGAAATAAAGCCAAAAGTAAAACAACTATCCCCAAAGGGAGCAACTTCTGCACAGGAAAGCAATTCTAAAAGTAAATTCTTGTCATTAAAAATTCAAAACGTAACCTACAAATCTTGTCTCTAAAAGCTACATTAATGTCTCTACTCCACTATTGTAACTGGATGTACTTTCCAAGTTCCATTGACACTCTTTTGGTCATCTGTAGGCATTACTATAATTTATTTCATTGATCCAGGCAGATGCATGGCATCAATGGTCGGCATCATTGATGGGTAGCATCTCCTACTTGTAAACACCCTACAGAATATATAGAAAGCCCTAACAAGCATTGAGAAGTTGGTGCAGGCATCTTGTGCAATGCCTGGTTGGCATATACAAACTGCCTGTCTGGGTGGTCCATACATCCTGACTCCCTGGTTTGGGTATACATCCTGTGTCAACTCCATGCTGGCACATACATGCTACATCAAAATAAGGTTGACAGTAACACACAGTGGCAACATGTAAGAGACCAGGTGTCTCTCAACCCGACCATTGGCTGATAACGCTAAGTTTTTGTTTGTTTTCTATATTTTTTATTTTTGGTGGTTTTTTGCAATAAAAGACAAATTGCGATTTTGCAAGGAAATGCTTGAAAAAATAAAATAAAATACCAGACGCTTAAAAACTACAAAATACAGCTTAGATCTCGATGCTAGATGATTTATTAATCTTCCAGAATGATTACAACTGCGATATTCGAACATTCAAACAAAAAGGCAAGCTATTTATTGAAAACCTGAATAAGCTTGCAAGCGCCAGAAAAGAAGCCTAAGATGGTATGGCTAGAAGAGAATATGCAATCTCCCACCTCGAAATTGATGCAGAGGCTCCAGAAACCCTAGGCATCCAACATGAAGAAGCCAGAAGATAAAAAAGCAAGGCATATTGGTCTGGAGAAGAAGTACGGCCTTTGCTGCAGTAGAAGTACGGCTTGTACCAGCAAGTAAGAAATTCGTACTTTCTTGAAAAATGTGCCAAATGATCAGGAAATAGTCACCACTGAATATGAAACCCTTCTAGATAAGTTCGACCCAAATCCTTGATGAAAAATCTTCACAATAAGCTTTGTATGACTTCTGAAAGAAGCCACTCAACTGACAAGCTTCAACTTGTATCTCACAGTCTCAGTATGTCTGATTCTGAAGAGGGAATGTTCTTCAAAACCTGATGATCTACAGAAACCCTTGTTTCACAAACCCCAATGCTCTCAGAGAGAAATAAAGACAAATTAGAATAATCATAACATAATGAGTTCAATTTGTCCTTTTGAAATATATCTCTTCTCAATAAGTCGACCCCCTTCTCAAAAAGGCAATTAATGAGCATTGAAAATATAATTAAATCGCCATTTAATGACTTAGGCATAATAATTAAATAATGGCGTCATTTTTCTAAATGAGTATTAAAATACTCATTTAATATTAATTTATCTCCTTATTATAAAGTATTAATAATACTTTATAATTTGCCATTAAATAATTACATTTAATTATTTTCATTAAAGTGACTTTATATTATAAAGTCAAATTAATAAACTTTTAATAATTATCAAATGCCTCAACATTTACTGTTTGCTCATCAAATCAACAAACCGGGTCAAAACTGAGCTGACCAACTGAATCAAGTGCCCTGTCAAAAATAGCAACTCCTGCCTGCCTGACTTACTATAAATAGTAAGTATCTATAAATCACTTTGAAAGTGTCTGCTAAGGCCCAAACCTAAATCAACTGCTGGAGTAATGTTCCCAAACGCTGGATAACTGCCTCAAGTGATCCTCTAAACACATCTGCCAACCTACGAGGATCTGAATGATAGGCTAACCCCTGAAACAACTGTACTGCCTAGGAAGGGGACATTACAGTCCGCCCTCCCTGAAATTGCTTGTCCTCAAGCAATCTCAGCTCTGGATGCTATAAAATCTCCTCTGACTCCCAAGTAGCATCCTCAACCGGCAAGTCTCTCCATTTGATCAAATACTCTCTAATAACCCACCTCCGAAGATGTCTCTCTCTAACATCAAGGATGGCCTCAGGCACCAATATCAACTTCCCCTCGTCATCAAGGGGTGGCAGTACTGGAGAGGGAATCACATGCTGACCCAACGCCTTCTTCAGGCATGAAATGTGAAACACGTTATGAACCTTGCTATCTGCCGGTAAATCCAACTCATATGCAACCTCGCCCACTCGTTTGATAACTCGAAATGGACCATAATAACGAGGTTTCAACTTCTCTACACCACTCTTCCGTAGAGTGGACTGACGGTACAGCTATAACATGAGATACACCATGTCACCCACTGCAAAAGAACGCTCAACCCTTTTCTGATCAACATACTACTTCTGTTGATTTTGTGCCCGCTGGATATTGTCTATGAGAGACCTCAAAATGTCCTGGTGATCCTGCATCATATCACCTGCACTAGGCACTCTGCTATCACTCAACACCAAATCCAAAAGGTTGGGCGCCTCATACCCGTACAATGCCATGAAGGGCGTCATCTATATAGTCATGTGGTGAGTAGAGTTATAACAATACTCACAGAGGTATATCCACCTCACCCAAGCTCTCTGCTGCCCAACTATATAATTGCGCAAATATCCTTCCACCCACTTATTGACAATTTCCGTCTGTCCATCTGTCTGTGGATGGTAGCTGGTACTAGGAGTCAGTTCGGTCCCACAAAGTCTGAACAACTCTTGCCAAAAGTTGCTCATGAACCGAGTGTCTCTATCGCTGACTATAGGTCGAGGCAAACCATGTAACCTGAATACCTCTCTAAAGAAAAGCTCTGCAATCTGCGATGCTGTGAATGTAGTGGTGATTGAAAAGAAGTGTGCATATTTTGTCAACTGATCAACAACTACGTAAATACAATCTTTACCTTGGGCTTTTGGCAAACCCGTGATAAAGTCCATTGATAAGCATTCCCGCTTCCTGTCAGGTATCGGAAGTGGCTGAAGCAATCCAGCAGGATATGTGTGTTCCTGTTTGTTCTGCTGACAAACAGAACACTCTCGTACATACTAAAGAACATCAATCTTTAGCCCTTTCCAAGTAAACCGTTCCCGTACCAGCTTATATGTTTTGAAATAACCGGGATGGCCCACCATAGGAAAATCATGAAAGGCTCTCAGAACTATATCCTTCAACTCTGAATCAGGAACTAGAAAAATCCGCCCCTGGTAAATGATCAAGTCATTCACAACGGTATACCTACTATCCTGCTTTGTCCCATCAACAATGCTAGAAGCCCATGGGTTCTTAGCATACTCTGTAATAATCCGATGCCTCCAATCCTCGAAGATCTGTGCCATAGCATTCAACTGAGGTCTGCGAAACAAGGCGTCAGCTACAACATTCTGCTTCCCCTTAATAAAGGTGATGTCAAAATCATACGATTGCAGTTTGCTAACCCATTTTTGTTGTCTCTCATTTAAGTCTCGCTGTCCAAGGAAGTGTTTCAGGCTATTGTGATCTGTACGCACACTGAATTTACTGCCCACCAAGTATTGCCTGAACTTAGCCAAAGCGTGCATAATGGCTAACATTTCCTTGTCATAAATGCTATAAAATCTCTCAGGACCCCTAAGCTTCCTACTCTCAAAAGCAATAGGTTGTCTCTCCTGCATCAAAACGGCACCAATGCCCTCTCCTGAAGCATCACAGTACAAATCAAATGACTTCGTAAAGTCTGGTAATGCTAACACTGGACATGAAGTCATAATCACCTTAAACCTGTCAAAGCACTCCTAAGCCTGTGGTGACCAAGCAAAAGCCCCTTTCTTTGTCAAATCAGTAAGGGGTGCGGCGTGACGTGAGAACCCGCTAACAAATCTCCTGTAAAAAGCACACAACACAATGAATCCTCTGAGCTGTGTAAGGTTCTCTGGTACTGGCCACTCAACTATAGCTCGGACCTTCTCAGGGTCCATACTGACTCCCTTGGCACTGATGACGTGCCCAAGATACAACAACTCAGCCATGCCTAGCTCACATTTGGACTCCTTGGCATACAAGGACTCCTTAGCCAAAATACCCAGAACTGTATCCAAGTGAGCTAAATGCTCCTCCCATGACCTACTGTACACCAGGATGTCATCGAAGAAGACTAACACAAATCTCCACAGCTAAGAACTGAAGACCCTGTTCATTGTAGCCTGAAAGGTAGCAAGTGCATTGGTTAGACCGAAAGGCATAACCAAGAACTCGAAGTGACCGCAATGGCACCTGAAAGCGGTTTTCTCTATGTCCTGCTCCCTCATTCGAATCTGATGGTACCCGGATCTCAAGTCAATCATTGTGAAGAAGATAGCACCGTGCAACTCATCAATCAACTCATCGATGTGAGGTATCGGGTACCTATTCTTAATTGTTTTCTTATTGAGCTGGCAGTAATCTATACACATCCGAAGTGATCCATCCTTTTTCTTCACCAATACCACCGATGAAGCAAAAGGTGACTTGTTAGGTCTGATATGCCCCATAGCCAACAACTCACTGATTGTTTTCTCTATCTCATCCTTGAGCCGTTTCGGATGTCTGTAGGGTGTAATCATAATGGGCTTTGCGCCCTCCTCCAACTCGATAATATGCTCAGTGCCTCTATCTGGAGGTCTGCCAGGTGGAATGTCACTAAACACTTTAGAGTGTTTAGTCCTCAGTATCTGAATGTCAGGATGGTACTCAACCTTCTGCTGCTCCTGCTGTGCTGGTAATAACATACACTCTGCAGCCCAATCTACCATATCATGACGAATGAGTCTCTCCATCCGTCTAAAAGATACCATCCTCAGATTACTCTCTCTGATGGCTTTAATGACATGTGGTTTCCCATTTACTTTGAACTTCATCTCCATGTCTCGAAGATTGAGTGTGAACTCACCCAAATCGTGAAGCCATGCCATCCCAAGTATCACATCAGTATCTCCCATATTAACAACGTAGAATTCAGCCTTGAACTCATAGTTGTTTAGCCGCATTGGAAGATTTGTTATCTTTCTATCACATTTGAGGGTGTACCCATCAGCCACCTTGACTCGAATACCCTCAAACTCCTCTATCTGTATACCTCGTCTCTCTACCAACCGTGCATCTATAAAGTTATGAGTAGCACCAATGTCAAGTAGAGTGATCACTTTCTAACCTGCTAGGAGCCCACGTAGTCTAAAAGATCCATCTCTCTAAAGACTAGTCAAATGTGCCTCCTGTAACTTTCTTCCTCCCTCATTTTCACCATCATTTTCAAACCTCTCATCATCTGAATGCTCTGAATCAGCTTGCTGGTCTGACAGATCAGATTGCTCTTCACCCTCATAAAACCACTCCATCTGGTTATTTTTCACTTTGGGACGAAGAGGGCATACATGCTTCTCATCATAAGGTGCCTTGCACCAAAAACACAACTTTTTCTTGTGTAAATCATTTAATGTTTCCCTATCAAATGGTGGTGCATTTCGTTTCTTAGGATCAGGTGGATCCCTCTTTCTGTCAAATGGCCTATTCCTGTCAAATGATCTATTAGGCCTCGTATAAGGTGTTGAGCCTGAAGAGAACTTGCTGCGGGTGCTGCAAGCTCCATACTGCGTGCCTTCCTCATGGCCTCCTAAAGAGTAGGACGATCAAATGCCTTGACCCAACCTCTCATCGGCTCAAACAATCCCTCGATGAAGAGAATGACAAGTCTCCTCTTTGAAATGCCTGTCACCATGACTGCAACCCTCTGAAATTCACCGATGTAGGAATCCAAACTACTAGTCTGTCTGAGCTGAGCTAGCTCTCTAAACTAAAGTTCTGGATCCTTTTTGTCAAAACACTCTATGAGCCTGCTGGTGAACTCTTGGTAAGTAGTAACTGCGTGATGACCAAGTGTGTACATGCTGTGATGCCACCAGTCATGCGCCAACCCATCAAGATGCAATGTAGCAAACTTAGTCCTCCTGCATAGGTCTCAATGATAGGTAATTGTCTAACTTTTGTACCCAAGACCTCGCTGAACTCTTATCAGAGCCATCAAAGTAAGGCAAAATAATCTTGCTGACTGCATGTTGAAGATCCCTATTCCCCTGTGGCTATGGCTGCTGGTGCTGAGGAGCTCTGTAGTCAAATCTACCTCCCCCTCTGGGCTTATGCACATCCATGAACTCATGAAAAGACAAAGATTGCCTGATCTCAGGTGCCAATGTCAAGTACTCTCCAAAGAATCTGGTTACATCTGCCACCGACATGCCGTGATGTGGATGAAACTCAGGTTGGTGACCCTGCTGCTCTACCTCCGATGTCGAAGGTGCCTCTCTAGATATAAATGTAGGTTGTCCAGGCCTACGCTCATGAAAGATAGGTGACGACTGCCACTGTGCTGACACCAATGGCTGGTCTATGCCTGCAGTCCCGCTCGTCTGTCCTATCTGAATATAGTGCTGCTGAGGCAGAGTACACTGCCTCATCGTGCCCATCAATTGGGACATCATGTCCATCATATTATCATGTCTGCATCTGAACTCCTCATCAGTAATATCACCTCCGACATGCTCTTTCCCTAGATCCCTATGTACCTCTGAGGGAATCTCACAATCTGCCATCAGTGTAGTGACACTGTTCTCACTGCTATTGGAACTGGATCTGTGAATACCCAGAACCCCTAATACTATCTCACCCTCAGGAATAGGTGGACTTGTCCAATCCTCAATTCTGCATGTTCCTCTACCCTTACTGTAGAAAATAATATCTCTACTCATGAAAAAGCATCGAAAAAGCACACATCTGAATGAAAAAGCAACTAAAAAAGCACAAGATGGCAGGAAAACTGTACTCTGATACCACTGTAAGAGACCAGGTGTCTCTCAACCCGACCACTGGCTGATAATGCTAAGTTTTTGTTTGTTTTCTGTATTTTTGATTTTTTGGTGGTTTTTTGCAATAAAAGACAAATTGCGATTTTGCAAGGAAATGCTTGAAAAAATAAAATAAAATACCAGACGCTTAAAAACTACAGAATACAGCTTAGATCTCGATGCTAGATGATTTATTAATCTTCCAGAATGATTACAACTGCGATATTCAAACATTCAAACAAAAAGGAAAGCTATTTATTGAGAACCTGAATAAGCTTGCAGCGCCAGAAAAGAAGCCTGAGATGGTACGGCTGAAAGAGAATATGCAATCTCCCACCTCGAAATTGATGCAGAGGCTCCAAAAACCCTAGGCGTCCAACATGAAGAAGCCAGAAGATAAAAAAGCAAGGCATATTGGTCTGGAGAAGATATACGGCCTTTGCTGCAGCAGAAGTACGGCCTGTACCAGCAAGTAAGAAATTTGTACTTTCTTGAAAAGTGTGCCAAATGATCAGGAAATAGTCGCCACTGAATATGAAACCCTTCTGGATAAGTTCGACCCAAATCCTTGATGAAAAATCTTCACAATAAGCTCTGTATGACTTCTGAATGAAGCCACTCAACTGACAAGCTTCAACTGGTATCTCACAATCTCAGTATGTCTGATTCTGAAGAGGGAACGTTCTTCAAAATCCGATGATCTGTAGAACCCTTGTTTCACAAACCCCAATGCTCTCAGAGAGAAATAAAGACAAATTAGAATAATCATAACATAATGAGTTCAATTTGTCCTTTTGAAATATATATCTCTTCTCAATAAGTCGACCCCCTTCTCAAAAAGGCAATTAATGAGCATTGAAAATATAATTAAATCGCCATTTAATGACTTAGGCATAATAATTAAATAATGGCGTCCTT
Source organism: Sequoia sempervirens (assembly GCA_007258455.2). NCBI lineage: Eukaryota > Viridiplantae > Streptophyta > Pinopsida > Cupressales > Cupressaceae > Sequoia > Sequoia sempervirens. The sequence continues at coordinate 255,389 of VDFB02027185.1, read as the reverse complement.
TTTCTAAATGAGTATTAAAATTCTCATTTAATATTAATTTATCTCCTTATTATAAAGTATTAATAATACTTTATAATTTGCCATTAAATAATTACATTTAATTATTTTCATTAAAGTGACTTTATATTATAAAGTCAAATTAATAAACTTTTAATAATTATCAAATGCCTCAACATTTACTGTTTGCTCATCAAATCAACAAACCGGGTTGAAACTGAGCTGACCAACTGAATCAGGTGCCCTGCCAAAAATAGCAACTCCTGCCTGCCTGACTTACTATAAATAGTAAGTATCTATAAATCACTCTAAAAGTGTCTGCTAAGGCCCAAACCTAAATCAACTGCTGGAGTAATGTTCCCAAACGCTGGATAATTGCCTCAAGTGATCCTCTAAACACATATGCCAGCCTACGAGGATCTAAATGTTAGGCTAACCCCTGAAACAACTGTACTGCCTAGGAAAGGGACATTACACAACAACCCAGAGTGCCTAGGCACATCTCCCTTCCATGTACAACACAGCCAACCATGTGACTTGCAGAATTGATACTAGACAAATGACAATTAGATCCCTATTATGTGATGTGGGATACATGACAATTAGACAAATGTCAACACCAGTTCTGCAGGTGATGAACAGAAGTGAAACTGTTTCATCTTTTGAAACAATTCTACTTGATCTTCCACAACTTCTACACATCTATACATCAATTTTATGGTAAAGGCAGAGAATATAGGGTTTAAATTGCAATCAATTTCCTCATAACCTATCCTAAAGGCATACAGAGACACGAATAATCAGGATGGCGTCACATATGCAGCTCATTCATTCAGAAAGCCCACTCATAGCTCTTGAGAAACATCCTAGCAATGGAGCATAGGGATTCCATGTTATATCTGGCACATGCATAGCAAGCTATGACTATATGTAATTGTCTCATTTACAGAGTTAATATAACACAAACAGTCTATTTTTTGCATTTGCTAATCTGATCTCTATTCATGTTCAATATTCTGTTCATTCATTTAGGATTCTATGTCCTATTCTTAGTTTATAAAGCAATGCTATTTCAATTTATCTGTGTTATAGTTTATTTCTGTTTATAACACTTCTATGTTCTAGTAATAGAGTGTTGTCCACCGGATATTTCCCAACAACCAAATAAATCTTTTTTCTATTCTTCTTTACCTACCATTGAGGGAAAATTGAACACAGGGTGAGACTCGCATTGTGAACTAGCAGTCTATGAAGATGCCTGATACGTGTAAAAATAGAAGTAGTGCTCTAAATTTTAAAACAAGATAATATTAGAAACATAGGATATACTCCCATAGGCCATTGGTTAAAACTTAAGATAAATGAAAATCTAATTATTGAAATTCGGAACCCATGCATGACAAATCACATATCATTCATATATCAAAGCATGTAAAAGTAGATGACCAGCAAAGCCATAGATTTGTCTGTGTGTAGCTTCCAACCAATTTTGATGCCTACAAATTCTGCTGAAACAAAAGCCTAAGGCACCCAATAAGGTAAGTTTAAAAGTATGCATTCTAGTTAACACAAAATTTGGTAATTTGGTATTAGGTTGACCATTCTCACAGCCCAAGGTCTTAGCATTCTCAAAATAAATATCGCTTCAGCAAACCCATATCTAAAATGTCATGTATTTAAATTTTAAAATCATAAACCAAAGTTTGCATCGGAAAGAAAAGGGCCAAATCTTCCTAAGACATAGCTAGTCAAAATGGGGACAAATGATAAACCAAATATATTTTAAAAACTTATGAAGTGAGCCTAAATAGGGTAAAATGGGATGGCCTCACCCTCAATATGATGTTTGAAAATTCAAAATGCCGTACAAAGGCAACACAAAGGAAAGGGATTCCTTTCCTCGAAAAAGGAAAAAACAAAAAAGCGAGCTACAAATATGCTCCCTTAATTAATAATGGAATGATGATTGATGCTAGACTGTGCTGTTTTGGTGTGTAAAATATTGACTATTAATGGTAGTAGAGTAATTAATGGTTGCAGGCCTTGTTAGAGTGCGGATCTTGTTACTGCATCCAGTGTATTAAACAGAACACCTACACAGCAATATGTTCGCAACTGCATCACACCCACATGGTAAATACAGCACTCAGGAGCAAATTCACAAGTAGTATTTTCTAAAGTGAATCACACTCAAACTGGAAATGCAGCAATTCAGTAGCAAATTCACAAATGGTCTTCATCTGGTCAAGCTGCATACATTATTCGCGGGAAGTGGTATAAGATGCGGCTGAAGATAGAAGGCATCGTATGGTAAATAATTTGACTTCTGTTTTCTTAAAATATGAACTCTTGTAGTTCTTGTCTCTGGTTTAGTGTGATGCATTGTGCATTTTCAACAATTATGTTTAAGTAGCTTTTGGCTAGGTGGCTGTACCCTATTTTCATAAGAACTTTCTTTATGGAGTAATAAAATGCATAAATTTTTGGCCACAGTCTGACAGTCCGCGGCTGTGTTGAGCAACCAATGATTCTTGGGAGAGCATATATCATATCAGTTCTAAGTTACAATGTTGTATAGGATTGACAATGAGCAACGTGAGAGCAAACCTTGGGAGGTGGACTTCTCTTAAAGGGAATTGATATAATTTCTTTCACTGATATGACTAAATGCCAGATGCTAGATCGCCATACTAAGTGGAATTGGTAGCTTTTAATACAAAATAATAATAATTGACACGACAAAGAACTAGCAATGCAGAAGCCCACTGCAAACATTCAACTGAGGTCCCGGTGCTTGAATGCTAAATTTGAAAAATAATGTCAACGAAAATCATGTGGAGCAGTTCACTGCTTGGGTACAGTCAATTGTGGAGAGAACTACTTTAGCTATTGATGTTTCCTTGCTCCTTTCCAAACCCTAAAATGAGGGATTTCGTGTAGAAACTGGAAAGTTAAAATGAACTTAAGTTAGCCAAATGGGATGAGTTCAAATAGTAAATCAGCACGGCTTCCATAGCCAAAACGGTGTGCAAATCTCCTTTAAATGTTTTTTAGTCGATTGTTTAATTGAGTAAACTATTACATCCAATATTGAACATGTGGAATCCAACTTGGGAAGTCTTGAGTGTGCCACGTCTAATTGTGAGTGTGGCGAAGCCCTGGGTGAATTTGACTGAAGAGACGTCATCTAGGCCCAAGGACACCCAAGAGGAATTCATAAATTAAAACAATAAATAGCTGAAGTTATATTAAATTTAGCTGCATTTACTGACCGGTGAGAGAAGCAGGGTCGCCACAAAGAGCGAAATGATGGATGAAACTGCTACAGAAAAGAAGCGGCGCAGCATGTATTCGTTGAGGGTAACCGGCGGAGGTAAACGCAGAATAAAACGAGGAGCATACAGCAAACCTACGTATGTGAGTGCCATCCCTGTGCACGCTGCCACCGCTAAAGTTTTCGATATGGCCGCTGATGATTCCAGCTCCATTTCTCACTCTATCATATGGCGCTATGATTCATAGTGTTCTTTTCCAGATTTACGGATTTTCGAAAATTAGTTGTTCATAATGTCCGGGCCTCTGCAATAAACGCCTCATGCTGGTGTCTGTTTTGAAGAACTGAGCTCGGCCATCGAACAAATGATGTCAATTAAGCGGAATGCCTGCGGAAGTTTTCTTTTCACAAATATAGACCTCCGACATATAAAGGTTTTCAGCTGCTTTTTTGGAGGGTAACAAATTTGACGGTTAGCGATGCCCGTGAACTAAAGTTTTTTGGTGACGTTATTATTATTCTTTTTGGGGCACGTATATCTACAATCAGAGAATCAAGAGACGTATCGTATGATAGGTTCTGATTTTGTTCTAACTTAATGATATTAGCCCATATATATTATTTTTAATAATATATATAAAAATGTTGAGAGATATTTTTTTTAAGGCGTCTATTTTATAATATATTAGTCACATAAAAGTGCAATAGATGTCGATATTATTAAAAATAATAAATATATATGCTAGTAGTAGTCACAATGCAACATGAAAGACAAAATTTGTATGGTTAGGGTTGGGAGGGTTAGAAATAAATTTGGGATTATTGTTTGATTAGCATTAATAATAGATTAGGATTAGGGTTAGGGTTATGGTTACAGTTATGATTAAGATTAGAGGTAGAATTAGAGTTTGGGTTGGGGTTATCATCATAATTAAGGTTAGGGTTGGGATTAGACTTAAAATTAGGATCACAGGTATGGTTAAGGTTAGGGTTAGGGTTAGAGACAGAATTAGGGTTAAGATTGGGGTTAATATTATTATTGGGATTAGGGTTGTACTTACATATTAAGGTTAGGATTAACGTTATTATTAGGATTAGCATTAGGGTTAGGTTCAAGCTTATCGATGAGAATTAGTTAGGGTTAAGGTTGAGATTAATTTTATTAGATTTTGGGTTGGGATTATCATCATAATTAGGGTTAGGGTTAGGATTAGACATACAATTAGGATCAAGGGTATGGTTAAGATTAGAGTTAGGGTTGGGATTAGAGATAGAATTAGGGTTAAAATTGGGGTTAACATTATTATTGGGATTAGGTTTACATTTACAAATTAAGGTTAGGGTTAGTGTTATTATTAGGATTAGCACTAGTATTAGGTTCAAGGTTATCGATGAGGATTACAGTTAGGGTTAAGAGAAAAAACAAGGTTGAGATTGGGATTAATTTTATTATTGGGAATAAGGTCAAGGTTGGGATTGATTTTATTATTGGGAATAGGGTTATGGTTAGGTTTAGAGATAGAATTAGTATTGGGGTTGGAGTTAGAATTGGGGTTAAGATTAGGGTTAGGTTTACGATTATGTTTAGGGTTATGGTGGGCTATCAACACAATTAGGGTTAAGAATAGGATTAGAGATAAAATTTGGATCAAGAGTAGGGTTAAGGTAAGGGTTGGGGTTAGAGATAGCAATAGGGTTAAAGTTGAGGTAAACATTAATATTGGGGTTAGGGTTAGGGTTAGGGTTAGGGTTAGGGTTAGGGTTAGGGTTAGAGATTGGGGTTAGGGTTAACATTAGTATTGGGACTACCATTATGGTTAGTTTCGGTGTTATAGATGAGGGGTAGGGTTAGGGTTAAGGTCAACATATATAAAATGGATTAGGTTTAGAAGTAGGGTGATGGTAAGGATTAGAATTAAATTTAGGGTTAGAGATTGGGGTTAGGGTTAAAATTGCGGATAAGGTTAGGGTTAGGTTTAGGATTAGAGATAAAATTAAGAGCAAGGGTATGCTTAGAGTTATGGTTAGGGTTAAAGATAGAATTGGTATTAGGGTTGGGATTAGCATTAGGATTAGGATTAGGGTTATAGAGTAGGGTTAGGTTTAGAGTTTTAGATTAGGGTTACAATTAGACATAAAATTAGAATTAGGGGTGGGTTTATCATCACAATTAAGGTTAGGGTTAGGATAAGAGAAATAATTAGGATCATCGGTAGGGTTAAGGTTGGGAATAATTTAAGTATTGGGATTAGGATTAGGGTTAGATTTACATATAAAATTGGTATTAGTCTTCGAGTTATGATTAGGGTTATATTTAAGGTTACTAGTAGAATTAGAATTAGACTTGAGTTAGATATAAAATTAGGATTAGGGTTGTGGTTAGGGTAAGAGATATAATTACGATCAGGGTTAGGGTTAAGGTTCCATCATTAAAGATATAATTAGGTTTAAAATTTTAACTAAAATTAAGGTTTCGATTAGGATTTGACTTCAAGCTAAGATTACAATTAGGATTATAGTTCAAATTAGAGTTAGATATATGAATAGAGATAGTTTTAGTGTTACATTTATTGTTTATGTTAGAATGTTATATAAATTAGTAAATATATAGATATATGTTATAAAATAATTTCTTATCTCAATTATTTTGAAATTTAGAACCTAAAACCTAATTGAACCCTAAACCTTCGCCTTAATTCTAACCCCAAGTTTTATCTTAGAACCCTAACTCTAACCCTTATCCCAGTTGAATTATAATCCTAACCTTAAACCTAACCCTAACCCTAATCCTAATTGAAATTCAACCCTAATTATAATTCTAACCCTAACCATAATTCTAACCCTATTCATAATATTCATCCTAACACGAACCATACTCCTAATTACAATGTTAACTCTAATTGTAATCATAATAAAATCCCAAGAGTAATTCTAAGTAAACCCTAACCCTATTTTAACCCTAACGCAGACCTAACTAAAACCCTAATCCTAACCCTAGTTGAACATTAACCCTAATTGAATATAAACCCTAACCATAACCCTAGTTAAATCCTAATTAAATTTTAATCATAATGCTAACTATAATTATAACCCTAACTCTAGTTGAATTGTAGCCCCAACCCTTACTCCAACCCCACTTATAACCCTAACCCAAAACTTTATCACATACACCAATTGAACCCTAAACCTAATCCTAATTAAATCTTAACCATAATTAAACCCTAAGCACCACTAATTTAACCCCAAGCTAACCCTAACACTAACTAAGTCCCGTTACCCTAACCCTAATCCCCACTCCAACCAAACCCTAATCCTAACCCATAACTGCTAACCCTAACCTAACACTAAATTTAATTGAAAAACAACCCTAACTCTAACCCTAATTGAAAGCAAACACTGACCCCAAGCTTTACCCTAGAGCCTAAACCCTAAGCCTAATCGAAATTAAAGACTAATTTAACTTGAAACCTAATTAAACCTAAATCAAGTATAACCCTAATTAAACTCTAAACCTAATTAAATCCATACCCTAATTGAACCCTAACCCTAACTCGAACCCTTATACTAACCCCGAGCTTTATCTGAGAACCCTAGTAACCCTAACCTTAATTTAATGATAACCATAACCCACAACCCTTCACCTTAATTCTAACCCCGAGCTTTATCTTAGGACCCTAACTCTAACCTTAAACCTAATTAAACCCTAACCCTAATCCAAATAAAAATTCAACCTTAACTATAATGTTGACTCTAACACTAATCATAATTATAACCCTAACCTTAATTGATCACCCTAACCCCAATCCTAATTGAAATATAACCCTAACTGTAGCATTAATTCTAACACTAATCGTAAGTATAACCCTAACCCTATTTGAACACCCTAAGCCTAACCCTAATTGAATCCAAATCCTAATCCTAACTACACTTGACCCTAACTCGAACCCTTATACTAACCCCAAGCTTTATCTAAGAACCCTAACCCCAACCTAACCTTAATCGTAATAATAGTCATAACCCTAACCCCAAGCTTTATCATACAATGCTAACCCTAATCCTAATAAATCATAATTGAGCCTATTGTTAGAGTTAAATTAGGGCTAAATCTTAATGCTAATTAAACCCTATTGTTAGAGTTAAATTAGGGTTAGGTTTAAGGTTCAATTACAATTGTAGGATAAAGCTTAAGGTTAGGGTTAGGGTTTTTTTTGTATACGTAAGGCAATATTTTTATTAAAAATTATATAAAATTTACATGCATTTGCTAGGCAAGATATTCACTTCAAACTAGACCCCGCAAAAAAACCAGCTTCATTCAACCATTACAAAGCATAGCATCAACAACCTACTACATATGCTAAGCTTTAAACAACAAACTTCAAACAGCCAACACAGCTAACAGAGAGATATTGAAATTTACAATGTCATACCCAAGCCACAAAAATCCCCAACTATAAACAACCACCATTCACCTACATACTTAATAGCCCAAATTTTAAAACCACAAACCACCAATTACAGAAAACCATTCAATTTCGCAAAGGATTTGAATTCTTTAACCCAATTAATACCACCTACCGCCATCAAACCCAACACCTTCTTTAGGTACTCCTCAGCCACTACCACGATCATCATGTGGCGCATAAGGGCTAACCCACTTAAATCCAGCAAGAATGGGTAGAACTTGACCGCTTCATCCATTTTTTCTAGGAGCTCCAAATTTGAAGGTCGTGGAATTCCAATTCTAATTAATGTCGATTTAAGCACCACATCCAAACCTCCTACCAGGTCCTCCCTAAACAACCAAACAAGCAACTCCTTCACCATTTCCTTTGGAATGAGACTATCCAACAAAGAGGCTAGGAAGTGCAAAGAAATGTGTGCATTATTGCGCCCATACTCCTTCCTCTCCAAATGCCCTCTACCCAACACCATTTTAACCACTGCCACTATAAGCGGATCATTATTAACCAAAATACTTTTAAGCCTTTGGTCCATCACCTCTTTGAAAGCAGCTTGACATTTCGTAGCAAACAAAGAAACCGACATGTTTGCGCCAAACCAAACCAATCCCTCCATCAGAACTGCAATGACGAACTTCAACTGCTTACCCATCGACTACCACCTTCAAATCCAAAAACCAGCCAAGAAAGCAAACCAAACCGACACCATGAACAAGCTGCAAACCCAAAATTTCTTTGAAATGCTAAACATCTGATACCAACTCAAATTAATAATGACCACAATCCAAGCGATGACGCCACCACACAAGCCAAACATATTTTCTTAGCTTGTCAAGTTGTCCCACCGTCAGGGATTTTGTCCTGTATCCCTAGCTCTGATAGCAAGGCTATCATAAAGGGATGAGCAAATAAATGTTTTCAATTAAACCTGTACTTTTATCTTCCACCACATACTACCTTCATTTAATATCGTCCACCTCACCACCCGTCCACCTTACGTGGATGCCAGCCAACAGATTGCCCGTTGCCCTCTGCCAGCTTGGAGGGCCGCCCACCCTTCCTCCCACTAGTTAGGGTTAGGGTTATTAATGTCTTAATATTAGTGTATAAATTCTACTACACTGTTCTTTATGAAAAACTTGCAAACACTGAGAGATATTCTACTGCACGGTTCTTTAAGAAAAACTTGCGAACACCATTCATCCATTGTTGGCCTTTTTTTCTTATTTGACATCGCTAGCCTTTTTGTAATATTAGATTGTATACAATAGATTGCCACTCCTATCACTTTCTCTGCCTCCTGCTCTTCATTAATAAGAAACTTTTTAGTTATAATTCATAATCTAGAATGTAATGGAACAAGTATTATGTTACAAGCTTTGAAGCCAAATTTTCATTTGAATCAAGCTACCATACAATTTTAACAGGATTTCCAATCAATTTGTATCCTATAATTCTAATTGTTATACATTTTAGTTTCACAATCAATAAATAGATATCTAACTATATTTAATGAAAAAGTATATGTAACTATCACCTCCAAATTTAGCAACCTGCATGCATTGTTATTGCCTTATTAAGTCACCAACTTCAAAAGGAATCTAAATCACATAGAAATCCCATCAACATTTAAATAAGAAACTTTTTCTTTAAGGACATTATTATATATTACCACTTAAAAGTAAAACCCAATTGGAGTTTTTGTGACATGATTGTGATTTATGTCCAAATGAACAATTTTTATAAATTTGTAATCTTTTGTCCTGATTTCGCTGCCTTTTTATTACAAGGCTTCCCACAAATGTTGTAAGTCATGCAAAAAATGGTTTTAATTGGTTTTAGTTGAAAAGGCTTTCAAAAGATTTCAAGAAAATAAAAATTGGCGAGTGTAAAACACAATATTTTCCAGCATTATTCCTACCTGTACCCCCAAATGGAAGATAAAAATGCAGATGCAAATGCAAATGGACAGGTTTAAATCCCAATTCCACAATCTTGACCAAAGATTATTTGGGTGCATCTAAATTTCCCTAATCGACATTCTCCATAAATGAATCTGACAATCCATTCACACTCATTTCCATCCATTCTTAGTTGTCTGATTTGTTGTCCCTCCAGTATTTTTTGCATATCAAATAACATTAATAAATGAATAGAAAATTTGTAGGATTTACCAAGAAATTGAGGGAGTGAAATCAGTCATCCCTACGAGGAGATCAGTCATTCCTCTAAGGAGGGCAGTCCTCGTAACAATTGCAGCCACAAATTGTAGTGACAAACTAGGCTGCATAAATACCATGGCAGTGAAGCAGATGAGGGCAGGCACGATGGTGAGCATTAATAAAAATGAAGGGTTTATGGCAAAAAAAGGTACTACAAATGTTGGTGAAAATGGTAGTGTTGAGGCCAATATAGCCTTTTTGACCCACCATGAGGCCTCTATTTTTCAAAAAATTATGCATGCACATTACCGGCACCACCATGTTCGTCCATGTCATGGTGTTCCCTCCCATGCACAAAAATACACACATTTGCACCAACATTTCAACCCATTAGCACCTACACAATTACATAACCCAAAAAAGAAAACCATAGAAATTTTACCCGCAAGGATCAAATCCTATGGTTGACCACCAACCATTGGCGTCGTAACCCAAGAGTCTTTCCATAGAGCCAATCAAACAGGCTAGTAAATAATCCGAAGAAAACCCTACAAGCAAACCAAGACTGTGATGATGTCGTTTTCATTGAGCTTGTCATGTCGTTGTCATTGAGCTTGTCATGTCCCCATTATTTATGGCCCAACTCATCTCCGTTTGTGTAGCCATGTGCCACTAGATTCACCCCACCCTATACATCGTACAGTCTTCCTAGACACATGGCTCCCCTTGCTTTCCTATCACAATTCTCATCAAATACAGGAATTCCTAGTGCATACATAACATCGATTAAAAAGTGTTCATTCTAGAAACTGTAATTTGCCATCATTTTTGAAACTATAATGCCATTATTCTTGAAACTATTTATTCTTGAGTATAATTTTATATGTGCATAAAAGATACATTAATTTAATTTACAATATCTTATGTATAGAATAGTATTTTTATGTATTCAATTTTTAAATACAATCTTGACTTAAGTCAATGATTTGTCTTCAAGCTTCATTTCTCTATGGGAATTTTGCTTCATAATTTAGTAGTTTATTTGTTTTGATTAACAACTTGGAAACTTTACACCAAGATTGTAATCAAGATGCAATAGTTATGTGGATTGTAACTTATATAAGATGTCTTTTAAATTTGAAAGTAGCACTGGGTAAATAGAGAAACCAAGAATTTTATAAAAGACCTTAAAAAATGTTTATTGGCATGTCAATTTGAGATAATGTCTCAAAATTAAATAACTATATTTGAATAACTATTGGACATGGATGTTGAATGAACATAACTATCATCTATCATTCAAAACTAAATCATTAATAAGTAATTGTATTTTTTCTTTTATGGCTAGGAATTTGGGTTCTGAGAATTGCCAATTAATTATGGAGAAATTTCTATATGTAATGATTGTACAAAACTCATAAGGAATATCAAGGACCCTAACACTTAAAGAATATCGACCATAAACAAAGGGACCACAATGTATGGAATCTAAATGTTTACATGAACAGTCAGTGAGTGCATAAATCACAATTCATGGACTCTTCAAGCTCTTCCATCAAAAAAATATGATGAGAAGTGAGTGAGTTAGCAGGAGAGTCTTCCGAGAAGGATTTGTTTGCTAATGGACTTCATTCATGAGCTCCCATGCAAAAATGGTCAGGTCATCTCTATAAGCTATTTTGATAATGGTGTTAACCCTCGTCAATACCATCTAGAAAAACCACACACACACAATAATTACAATCATCCTATGCATTCTTATCAATTGTGATCTGAATAATTCCTTGATGTGGCTTCTATAATATTCTTTGATACTAGGATTTGTAAAGAAATCATCCTCTTGGCCTCTGAATTTAGTTTCCCACTCAACATGTTGTACCTTCCCTCCAAAAGCCTTGTAATTATTAACCAGACTCAGCACAAGTCTAATACTATGAGATCTTTCCTCATTCACCATAAAATACAAAGCTTGAAATTGGTACTAATAAGTAAACAATTGATCTATAAAATGAAAGGAAAGGAAAGGAAGGATCTTGCAGCTACATAATGCATTTACCTCAAAGACTTGCTTGTGATAGACACCAGGGGAAATTTGTAGAGCTTTATATTCTCCATCGCTAAAAAACCCCTGATTTGAGCCATAGTTAGACCATGCTTTACATCTTGTTGAAACTGTAAATCAGGGCTAAAATTATCAAGGTTAGAAAATAAAGCATATAGATCAAACCCTAATAAACAATGAAGCACAAATAAGCATAAAGACATAAAAACATGGAACAGTATTACCAAAAGTCTTCATACCACCATTGGTTCACCTTCATTGCACTTCTCCATTTTGCTTTATATGAATAATTGCCCTCAGATTTTTGAGTATGCAAATAGGCCTAATGACAATGAAAAAGCAAAATATTTAAGATTCTAATTGACTTTGGATGCACTTGATTTGATAGTAGACTTGATAGCAAGATAGCATAAGATCACATAAGTTTGTGTAAGCAAATGTCTAGGTATCAAGAGGTAGGTGACAAATGACAATGACAAGGTATTTTATAGGAAAGACAATCTTGAATGAAGGGCTAAGATTAAATATCAATAATCAATGGCCAAGAATGAAAGATGTAGTATGGACTAGGGTTAGGGCAAATGATAAGGATTGACAGTCAAAGATTAAATCATAAATAATTTAATCAAGGGTGGAGGTTAATTGAGACACAGATAGATAAGGACTTGACACAGATAAAGAGGTGAGAGGAAATTAAATAATAATAAATATTTAATCTAGGTGGCCAATGAATAATTAAATAATCAAAAATAATTATGTAATTATAGAAGAATGTGACAAAGAGGGCCTTTTGAATTAAATAATGATTTAATTCAAAATTCAAGAGAGTGAACCAAATTAAATAAATAAAATTTATTTAATTTATGAGAGAAAAGACTAATGAATAATTAAATAAATAAAATAATTATTTAATTATAGTAGAAAGTGGTATAAAAATTAAATAAATAAGAATTTTATTTAATTTTAGAAAGAAAGGGACTTAATTAGTGACATAATTAAATAAAAAATATATTTAATTAATCAATGAGGAATAAAGATAGAAATGAATTAATTAAATAATTAAAATTATTTAATTAATAGAAGACTTATGACTTTAAAAAATAATTAAATAATTAAAAGTATTTAATTATCAAAGACAAAAGAGGAAATGATGGAGAATTTAGAAGTCGTAGACATAGGACAATTTTTAGTGTCTACAGAAACACTTGTGAAACCTTGTGGCTTTGAAATGGCTTAGTTGCTACATACATAATCAAATAAGAATTGAATCCGCTAACCTACACTACCCTTCCTCCTACACTAAAATTCCCATCTTTCATCTACACAAAGCTCTTGTTGTCTACAATCGCATGAATCCCCATGCAAACCAAAATTATCATAGCATAGAAAATATTCATTTGTCCAGCCATAGAAGATGGAGGAGAGAGGATGAAGATCACGATTATGGATGTTGTTGGCCAAGTGAAAAATATGTGTGAAAATCGTTAAAATTTTATTATGTTCGTAAGCTTAATTTCCATTTTAAGCAATGTGTGCTCTAGAAGTTGAACACATGATTCATTTTTTGCAAAAAATGCCTTCAATAGAGGTGAAACTATGATTCATATGAACCACTAAGAAAACTTCAAAAATGACTAAAATAATTGAAACTCAAAATACTTACAAGAACATAGCCAATCTCCAAATCCTTTACCAAATTCCAAATAAGAGAAATCTATAAGATATTTATTCAATCAAACAACTTTCAAATTAAGCTAAATTATAAAAAGTAAAATCGTACTCAAGTTATGATAAAATCCTCTAAACATTCTACAAATAATCTCACTTTCTCACCTTTAAAACTCTTCCATGAAAACAACTTCAAACTTAACCAACATATCCAAAATTAAGAAAAAAAATAAAACCCTTCTAAAAGCAAAACCCAATTTCCAAAATCTTTATCAAATTCCAAATCAAAGAAATCTTAGAGACATTTATCTACTAAACAACTTTCAAATTAAACTTAAAAAGTAAAATCCAATAAATTAGGTTGAAATCCTCAAACCATTCCACAAGCAAACTTGTTTTCTCACATTAATAACTCTTCCACTATAGAAACTTCAAATTTAACTTAAATAATCAAAAGTAGAAAAAAATCTCACAACCCTTTCCAAGCAAACCCAAATTCCAAAATCTTCATCAAACTCCAAATCAAAGAAACCCATGGAACATTTATCCACTAAATAACTTTCAAATTAAATTATAAATTATGTTAAAATATTCCTTTCTTCGATCTATCATTTCCAAATCAAAGAAAGCAATCAAATATTTATCCACTAAAACAACTTTCATATAATACTAAAATCCTTTAAAATATGCTAAAATCATCAAAACATTTCACAAGCAAAGCCCAATTTCCCAAATCTTTATCAAACTAGCACTTGCACCTAGAGGAGGTGCAAGGAATATGCCGATAGAATTATATAGGTACCTGTTAATTTGAAGGGAAGTGTGTAGAAAATTTCATGATAACCATTGCATTTGCATGAAGTCAAAGATACATAATTTGATTTATACTACAATCGATTCCATCAGAAATAGAATATCATTACCATTACAAATAGTGAATATATTTAAAGATTTTATCATGAGAAAGATAATTATATAGTGTTGATGTAGTATGAACTGTTACTTGCTTGGTATGTACACTTTTATCCATTCAAAAATACTATAAATCACCAAATAATTTTTTTCTGCATGTATATTTTCTACCCCAATAACCCACCAATTCCACCTCAACTCTGTTTATGTGATGCAAAAATTATACAGAATGAGATCCAAAATTATATAGAACCAAATCCAGGCCAGAAGTAGTTCAATTCTTTAGAAAATTCCCTTATTCATCTTCTCTTTCACACATTCAATGAAGCATGTATTCTATACATGTGTATCATATATAGTATTTATATGTTCTTCCTCTGCTGCAAGTGGAAAGTTCAGTGGTGCTTATGAAGGATGTGAGGCTCAAGATTGATGTAACAAACACTGTAGTGGACGAAAGAAGCAAGGAAATGTACATGAAGACATTGAAGACTTGGGGTATGAAGAGAGAAAGACCTGTAAAACACAAAGCAGTAGAAGCCATAACATGACTTGTATACCCAAAAAACCTTTGTACAAAGCAAGCTATCATTTCTAAAAGATTTATGAGAGTTGCAATTAAAACTATTAAAAAAATAATCAATAATATGGTTGCTTCTAATTAGCCTTGGGCAACTCAAACATTCCTTAGATGTAGCATCTTATGTGAATATTTTCACATGATCTACAAGGTGAGAAACTTTGAATAGACATAACCCCAATAACCCACCAATTCCACCTCAACTTTGTTTATGTGATACAAAAATTATACACAATAAGATCCAAAATTATACAAAATCAGATCCAGGTCAGAAGGAGTTCAATTCTTTAGAAAAGTCCCTTGTTCATCTTTAGTAATTTCCTTGTTGGATTGTTTAAACATCTCCATTTTGAACATAGTCTCAACCAACAGTATTCCATTTTCATGAAGCTCTTTCACACATTCAATAAAGCATGTCTTCTTTGCATGTGTATCAAATATAGTATTTGTATGTTCTTCCTCTGTTGCATGTGTGTTTACTGTAACCATTGGGGTTGCGGTTACTTCAAAGTCATTGCTTGATATGGTAATAATTTGTTGAGGTAGTGGAAGGTTGGCCATAACTTGGGTATAAGTGAAAACATCAAATAATTTCCATAAATAACCAACACATTCTAAAGGTATCTTTTGATGATAATAACCAAAATTTCTAATCATATAGATCAAATTATTTCCACTATAAGCATAAGATTAATGCTATAAATTGTGAAACTCAATGCATGTGAAAATAATGCTATGATGAATATCTTCTATTAGATTAGAACTTAGTTCAAGAAATCATAGACCAACCAAAAGTAGGTATTTTCAAACTCCTAACATAGACCAACCAAAAGTAGGTATTTTAAAACTCCTAACCATGCAAATCATTACAGGGACCAACCAATTCCTTTCATGATCATAGTTCTCACACAATAGATCATGTAAATTTTTTCTCATTAAGTACTCAAATATCCTTTTTGAGACGTGGAGACCAAATCCTTCAAGGTGCCTCCAAAATCTCCAGAGGTTCACCTATCATGCTACTAGCTCAGTTGAGTTTATGACAGATGGATACATAACCATTTCTAGTACATTTGCAAGGCATAGAGCTATATTAAAGATGAGTCTATATAATTTTTCTCACCCTCTTAAGCTTGAGTTGGGCCAAAAAGAAATAAAGAGAAGGGAAAATTTCAAGTTGCTGGCAAGATGATAATGAATGGAATATCAAACAATGAGAGAAATTCAAGTGACTATGTTTGAGTGAATAAGGTATAAACCGTCATACACAATTCACTCCTATGAGGATGGAGCATGTTTTTCCCTATCTCTTGCAAATAAATTGCGATGGAAAAGAAAACTAAGCTAAAAGGCTGAAGAAATAGAAACAAAAAGAGGACCAAGTGTTTCAATGGAACAACCCAAAGACAAGTTGTATTTCAACACTGTCTATGCTCACAGGAAGAGAAGAAAATGTGTCTAGTAGAGGGAAATTTAGTGCAACAAATCGTTGTCATGTTGCCAGCAGATATATATCAACTGGTTGCCCGGTTCAAGTTGAAAAGTTTTTTAGTATATGTGGGACAATTTTCAATAGATGTCTCCTTGTTTGTGACTAGGTTTTAGGTAATCTTAAGCTCTTACCACAATTGGCTTCTTCTAAAAAATCACCATTTTGAACACTAATTTTTCCCTTTATCTCATTTCAAACAAAGATAAAATAAAACTCAAAGAGCAGTAGAGTGATTATAACCAGATAAACACTAGCACCAAATATAACCCCAACAAAATTGGAGTTGAAAAAATAAAGTTGAAAACACCGAGAAAATGAAGTTGAGGTAAGCCATAGCCAAATACTTAGATTTAAGAGAATGACGAGGCAAACCAAATAACACATAAAAGAACTTGGGGATAATTTCTCAAGTTAATTAATCTATAACTGTGCCTACGATCGAAAGGATGGGAAACTTTTCTCTAAAAGTAACAATTGAAGCATATAATAACGATAATGATAGGCAACTATAGATTAATAGTGGATTGAATGCAGGTGTCAAGTATGGTGAAAGAAGGGGCAGACATTTCTTTTCATTTAATGATGTGGTTGGTTCAAGAGGTGCAGAACCTCCACAATAAGCAAGACACTATTGCCTGATGCAATATTTCCACTTTGCACATTCTTAAGGAGAAGGACTCCATCTTTGGTTTAGCCAAGTTGTTAAATTCCATAGTCAGTTGTGTGGTGGATGAGTTGGCTAATTTGAAAAAGGACTATGGGTCGAGACTGGTGTTGTTGGAAAAGCATAACAGGAAACTCCGTAAGGACATGAACACAATCATTAATATTAGCAGGGAGAAATTGGAGGCTTCGGCTGAAGGTCTAGTTTTTCTCAGCCAAAAGGCTAAATATTGGACAAGCAAAGGATTGTTTGACGAGCACGTGAGCAAGGAAAGGGGGGAGAGTGTTGTCATGGAGATGTGAACCATAGACTTGGGAGCTGGATTGAGTGTGCATACTCAGAGTAAAACTAAGAAATGCAAGACGGACCCTAGGCAGGATGTGGATGACATCATGGATATGCAAGATAGGCTGGCATCTAAGGACATGTAAGCAGCAAGGATGCTCAAAGAACTTATCTAATGGTCGTGTGTTTTGCTTTGTTGTCTTTTTTTTTTGTTGTTGGTTTCGTTGATGGTTTGTTGATGTTTTGGTAATCAGCTTGTTTTTGGTTTTTTGGGTGGGCAATCCACTGCTTTATCTTTACTGCCACTGTTCCTTTTTGTACATGGTTTCAGGTGCCCTTCAAAACCTATTTATCATTAATCAAAAATAGTGGATTGAACATAGTTGCTTCCAAAAATATTAACATAATCTCAAAATAAAATAGCTTGTTTTTATATACTGTAATGCCCTTATTAATTTACAATAAAAAAATTGAAAAGCATAAACATCACTAGGGTTTACCAGAAGAAAAAGTATCAATCTTTACAGATAAAACTTGTAGAGGACCTAAATTGAAGGACAGTAATAAATTTATTATTTGCAAGATGAAGGTGAGGGAATCGATTCCTACAACATTTTACCCTCAAATAATCCAAAATACCAAAAGAGATTTAACAATTTCAAGAATTGATTGCCATTAATTTAACCTTGAAATATTTCTTTCATATTGACGTAGCTCGCGGGTTTATTAAACAAATTAAAAATAAGAAAAAAACAGAGGCCAAGCAAGAGAATTTTTTTAAGAGTAACAATTTTATAAAATAATACGGAAATCAAGAAAAAAATAGAGGTTGTGACAATTTTAAGAATTGGCTGCCATCAAAGTAGTCCTCATAGATTTGTTCCATAGAAAACAACTGCTCATAGATTTGTTTCACATAAAATAGCAAAAAAAAAATTGACCTAAAACAATAGGGAAGCAACGTAACAACAAATATACCAATATGTATTTTCCAAGTATATTTGTATTCTTTTATGTGTTGTCCACTCCAAGCGGTCTGGAAGAGGCATTACAATCTAAAGCATATTTATAGGAAAATGTTGGTGGTGATCCAAGCAGCTACACAGCAGGTGAACCAAAGTAAATCTGATAACTTCAACCAACAATGAGGTGGGTATACAAATCATTGCCAACAAGGTAAAAAACTTAGGGTTCAAATGGTATAATGCATTTTTTACAACACTGCATTGAATGCTCAGATAAGAATTGTGTTTACGGGAGGGAAAATCCACCTTACCTGAAAATAGCCAGTTGGGGAGGCAGGTTTCCGATGTTCAGGCGTGAGACAAACTTCTGGCTGAAACCTCGTTCAAAATATAGCCTATCAACTAAACTACAAGTCAAAGAAACCCGTAAACATAATAAAATAAAAAATAAAATGGCAAAAGAAGACTCTATATAGGCATGAGACTAGTTTAAGACTAAAACTTCACACTATATAGTCTTTTGGCTAATTAGCGTGACCTAAGTTAAATGGAATCTTCTAACTTTTTTATTTTGACTATAAAAAGTTAATAGTGGGTTTTTATCATATTTGAGTCAATTTAATTTATTAAAAAGGTGAAATAGAGAAAATATGAGAGAGTGATTAAAATAATTAACACAAAATAAATAAAATTTACATCTATTAATTTAAAATATTTTAAAATTAACAATAAGAAAAATAATTAATAAAAGGTAATGAATAATTATATATTTTAATCTATTTTATATCTATTTTTAATCATATTTTATTGAACATCTAGAATTAAAAAAAATGAACAATAATCCTATAATTTATATTTGATTTTCTATTTTAAATAATTCTAAACATGCTATTTATCTTTCTAGTAGTATAAAATTAATCTTTTCTTTATTTTTTTGTAAAGTACGTGTGTAATCCAATGTCTTTAATTTATTAAATAAAATTTTAAAACTATTAATGCCTTGAATGACATGAACACTTATAGAATCATAATAGTCATTTTCTATGTGACAAGGTAAATTAATATGAAAATGAGTTTTTTCCTTAATAAAATTAGCTTGAAAATTATTTTATTTGCTTAAATGATATTTGCTAACATCACTTAATTCATTAAACACGACAAAATTCACTTCACTCACTTCAACATCGACAAGAACCTGACACAATACGTCTTATTTATTATTTATTTTATTTTTTAGTTGTGTAAAAATTATTAAATAATTAATTTTTTTACCAAGATTTTTGTATGAATAATTGTCAACATTATCATTTATAAAGTATTAATAATCACATATTCACAAAAAAGGATGGGTGGATATAAAATCACGACTCAATAATTCAAACGATGATGAGTCTAAATCAAAATATAAAACATAAATAGTTGCTAAGCAACAAGAGCGAAAGCTAAAGGGAGAGGCGAAAGGTCTCAATCACTCGGCCTAAAGTGTCCATGAAAGGGTCCCCACATGTCATCATTTTTTCTTTATCTTGGTCATCACAAGCTAGAGAAATGTCCAACATTGGCCAAGGAAACTTGTTGGAATAAAACAAACCAAAAAATACCACCAGAAGGCCATGTAGGAGCTCCACCATAAGACCACCCAAAAACACCACCAAAAGGCCACCCAAAAGTAGCACGCTGAGGGGGTGGAGAGGTTGAGAACCACCAATAGGCTGCAATGCACTCTTATGACCATGATTATGTCGACCAATCGAGGGATAAACATGTGGATGAGCAACTTGATTTCCATGAGCAAAGAGACTCTTGCATCTTCGGCACCTATGAGGAGGTGAGCGACCCTAGGAGGATGAAGAGGATGGAGGAACTCTAATCACAGTGCAATGGGTGTTTTCCTAGTGGTCAAGCAATTCCTGAAGGTAATCCATCTGCTACATTAAGATCCTCCTGCCCTTGATTTGTGTCCATCTGTGAAGCATTAAGAGCACCAAGCAACCTATTTGGATTGATTGCCTCCCTTAGCATCGACTGCTCATCACACACAAGACCTTCCCACTAAACAACATATCATGAGCCCCCACCTACTTATCCAAGTCCTTTAAAGCCTCAAATTTTTTGGACTCCTCACCTTGTCTATCCTTACATGTCCTTTTCAACCCTCTGCCTTTGCTACATGATTTCATTGGAACAAAACACCCCTTATCTAGACCACCTTTTTCCATAATGTCTTTCCCCTTGTCCATCTTGTGCCCCAAACTAGAAGGAGCATTGGTTGAAGCCCCATTGGAAGATAGACCAGCAAAGGGATTTTTTGGGTATTTCCATTGCAAATGACCATACTTGTGGCAACCATGAGACCGAAAAGGGAGATCCTCATAATATAGTTGTTGAATCCATGAGATAGATCCATAGTATATTTCTAGAGAATCTAGAAGAGGGTTATTTTAATCAATATCAACACAAATGCGAGCACAAGAGATTACCTTTTTGTCCAAAGTCTATTGCAACGAGCCAACCGACTTTCCCAACAAGAGAGCAATCATGTGCAAGCTATCATTAGTTCAAAATTCCAATGGGAGCCACGATAGACCAAAACCAGAACCCTTGAAGGTAGTTCCTCATATGGATTAAAGCCAACATGCCAAGGCTTAATGAACAATTCAACCTGGTTATAAAAATAAGGACCCCCTTCAAAGGCCTTATAATGATCTGTCAGGCACGAGAACACCACCACAAAGTAGTTGTTAGTTATTAGCATAACCTCCATGTCACCTTCTGAATTCTAAACCCTCTAATTCCATGATTCTAGGAAAGGAAGAGAAACCTAAATGCCCATAAATTTACATATCAATGCATGGTTTGAAAAGTAGCTTACATGTTCAACCATTGATTCTGGTTGTATAACTATCACCAGACGAACTTTGATTCTCTCAAGGCATCCATTAACTTTAGGAATCCAAGGACCTTCATTCAACACATGACCATCCCCTTGCATGGAACTATTCAAAAAATTAAACACATTGGAATGCTTAGTATGAGGTTGAGATAATCTAGACACCGCATCACGAAAAGATCCATTCTCGAAAGCCTTTAAGCCATCTACCATAGGCACAACACAAAGTGAAAATAATGAAGCACAAAAGAAAAAGGAAAAGAGAGGAGGGGCTCCTCATGTCACCCCCATGCCAACCCTACACCTGCACCCAAAAATCCCCATGCCCAACACTTCCCAACCCCCCCTGAAGCACCCAATCCCCCCTTTGAAGCCCACACAACTATCTTTGTTGCAGGTGCATGGGCATGCATACCCTATTGCAACTTATAGGTCATCGTTTAGTTGCACCACTCCTCCCTTAATTCTTCCTCAAAACCAAAGTGCTTTTATTGAAGCTTGTAGATTTTTTTTTTGTACATATTTGTTACCTTTTTTTGTAAAGTGATTTGATCTTATTATTATCTTCATTATTCTCATTTTGGATGGAACAACTAATGTGATGTTCATCACTATATCTAATGAATTATTTTATTTTATGAAATGTTATATTTGTTTGGCTATTAAGTGTGGATATAATATAAGTTAAAAGTGGTGCAAAATTTCCATGAACAATATTTGCATCATGAAATAGAATAAGAGTACGATTTTCTATAAAATATCTAATTAAAATATAAGTACTTCTTTCTTCTTGTTAATGACGAAAAACAATTTGTATATTTAGCCATTTGGATAGCTAATGACTATAAAATGTGTTTCTCTTTAATATAATTGTGTTATATCAATTGTAGTTGACTATGCAAAGATTTACATTCTATATAGCTACATTTCAAAATCATTGTTAGAGTAAAAGGTATTTCCTAATTAATTATTTATTTAATCATTAGGTTCCTTTTCCTCTAATTACTTAAGCTTACTTAGCTCATGTTCTTTATGTCTCATTGCATAGGATTAGGACATGTGTCATGATCTTTTTTTATCCTCACCTAGGGTTTCTAGGTTAATTATCCTTTTATAAGGATTCTCTTTTGTATCATTAAGATGCACATTCATAATGATTCATGATTTTTTGGATCAATAGCTCTTGGCCTCCATAGTTTTACTATTCTCTCTTTCTGTGATAGGTATTTGATTGCTGGTGATCCTTGGGAGTTGTGGAGTTGATTTTCCCAACTTCAACATGGTATACAAGCTCTAGACCTGTATCCACTCTCCTTTTGAGATATTTTGTGTTTTGAGTTATCATTCAGTGCATCCTGGACCAAATAGAGTTTTCCATTGGACTCAAAGTTGTCGAGAAAGTTAGATCCACATTTTTTTTGGTTTGATTTGGACTCTAGAGGTCAGATCTACAAGGTTTTGATATGGTTGTTTTTCTTCAGATCCAGAGGGTAGCTACATTTTTTATGCTTTTTGAGCCAAAACGAACATTTCCATCACGCTCAGAAGGCCCAAAAACCGTAAGATTGTGTGTCAAAATATTGAAACTTGTGTCAAGAGAATCTGAGACAACTTTTTTTCCAAAGGGATCATATGGCCTCCCCAACATGTAGGTCGAGGTATTATTTTTCCAAAACAAACAATTCCCTGCAATTTTTTTTTAAAAAAGTTATTGAAAAGCTCGTAGGTTTTTCAATGCAAAAATTTATATTAAAAAAATTTGAAAAGGGGGGTACCTTAGGGTACCGCCTCTTGCCACACCATGGTAGGAAAGTGACCCTCGAGCCCCACCCCTTTATGGGAAGGTATGAGGGGTACCGCGTAGGCGACAACCCCTCGAACCTCACCTAGGGGTGGTGGTGGTGGGCTCTGCCCCCCGCGCCGACCCTTTATATTTTTTAAATATAAATTTTTAATAATGTTTTTTATATGATTTTAAAAAATATATATATATATATATGAAGTTTTTTTTTAAAAACATATATAAAGTTTTTTTTAAAATATATATATATATTTTTAAAATATATATATATTTTTTTAAAATATATATATATATTTTTTAAAATATATATATATATTTTAAAATATATATATATTTTTTTTGCTTTTTTTTTCCCTTTAAAATAAAAACATGCAACTTTTTTCCAACTAAATGCTTCTTGTACCTGCTTGGAGACATTTTTTAGTAGAGGTTCTACAATTGGAAGATCTCTAAATTTGGTGGTGTTTTTGTTAAATTTGACATATTTTCGTTTTTGCGAAGTCTAGCCCCTCTCCATTGGGCTTTTCATTTTTGCACTCCATCTTCCAAAAGCCATATCACGACCATACAATGGTCTTTTCTAGTGCATTTTTTTTTGAAATGGGATAGAATTTTGTGCTCTTTATTGTTGGAATATGTGCCTCAATTCTTACTGACATGTAACTCCTGGTTACGGGACATAATAACCCAGACAAAATAACCCTGGACAAAATAACTCGGTCACAATAACCCAAGGACAAAATAACCCGATGTCATAATAAACCAAGCCAAAATAACCTGTGGTCAGAATAACCCATGGACAAAATATCCCCATAAGAATATAGAGAAAGGAAAACAAAATTTATAAGTATGTTGCTAAAAAAACTTTATTATTCAAATTTTTAATTAAGGTGTCAAATTATGAGCAATGCCTCTTATATAATCTAAAATGTTATGGTTGTCATAACCATCAACCAATCTTTTTACTTTTTCTTTGAGTTCACGGTATTTTTTCCTACTTGGTTGCCCAGTGTATCCAGCCATATATTTCTCTATTCTATTCTCTTGGAGGCTCTGTTCTTTTTTCACTGCTTTGATGAATTTTTAGACTAAGTTGTGCGATGCTTGAAGCAATTCACTAAATCCTTTGTGTCATCCTTCAATAGTATTATTGGTTATGGGAAGATCATCTTGAGTAGCCGAATAACAATTCCAAATTGTGATTGGAAACTTGGGTGATCGTCTATTGCCTTTTATGGTTAGTCTGCCAATCCACGTGTCTTCAAAATAATCAACTTATTCCCACAAAATTGCCTTTATTTTTATAATTATTTACCATTTTATAGGTTATTTAAGCATATTAAAGGTCTTTTAAGGCTATTTTAGGGGTATAAAATAGATATATGGTCTAAATATGACCTAAATAGCCTCTATGGTGCCTCACAATCATATTTATAATTTATTTTATGTCATTTCTAGTTTACTAGCTTGATCTAAAATGACCATGGGTTATTTTGTCCATGGGTTATTTTGACCATGGGTTATTTTGTCCATGGGTTATTATGACCCTGGGTTATTTTGTCCTTGGGTTATTTTGGTCGGGTTATTTTGTCCAGGGTTATTTTGGTCGGGTTATTATGTCCTGATATCGTAACTCCTGTAGGGCAAAGTCGTTGTGACATTATTCATGTCTGGCTGACTAGCTGTTCTGAATCCTTTGAAATGTTCATGTCGTCGAGATAGAGCTGATGTCTTACCGAATGAAGTATATCGTTGTGACCTAGATGTATTCACTGAGACCTTTTGTTGAAGTTGAGACCTCTGGCCGATAGTATGCTCTTATCGAGTGTTGGGGAAACACAAAGGGTCAAGGGGAGAAGTCCCAACAACTGATGAAAGTTTCACCGATGGCATATGGCTACCGAGGTAATCACAAGGGCTTCGGTAAGATGTCCCAGCAAGTATGAAATGTCTCTTCGACAAAGGTTGTTATCGGGTGTCAAAGCGGATGACAGAGTAGCTCAAGGGTTTCAGGGAGAAGTCCCAGTGACTGGAGAATGTTTCACCGATAGCATATGGCTATCGGGGTAACACAAGGATCTCAGAGATAAGTCTAAGCAATGAAGAAAAGGTCTCGCCGATAGGAGTATTCACTTGTGGTCTTCGTGGTGACTCAAAGACTTCGGTATGAAGTATTGGCGACCAATGGAGAGTCTCACCGATAGTAGTATGGCTTCAGAGTAACATAAGAGTGCTCGCTAAGATGTCTCGGCGAAAGACATAAGTCTTGCTGACTCGGTAAGACTTGGTAGTGCTCGGTGTGTGGTCTCAGCAAAGGACATAAGTCTTGTCGACTTGGTAAGACCTGGTGGTGCTCGATGTGAGGTCTCGGCGAAAGACATAAGTCTTGCCGACTTGGTAAGACCTGGTGGTGCTTGATGTGAGGTCTCGGCAAAAGACATAAGTCTTGCCGACTCTGTAAGACTTGGCTGTGCTCAGAGTGAAGTCTCCGCGAAAGACGAATGTCTTGCCAACTATCAGGTGCTTTGGTGAAGCTTAAGGAGACTCGATGAGAACTCTTGGCAAATGGTAAAGTCTTGCCGATGGCAAAGTTGAAATCTATATGACTTGTGAGCATCGGTAAAATGTCTTGCCGATGGAGGAATCTCTTGCCGATAGAAATGTATTGGATGTCGATGGATTCGGTATGTCTCATGGCATTCTTTATAACAACTTGCCAATTGTTGGGACCTATGATGATATCGATATGAAGACTTTGTGGCATCGGGGAGACACTGTTAGTGTCTCACTGATATGCCAACAAAGTTGAACACCCTTGACCAGATTGACCATCCTATGTGGAGTTTCGTGGACCAATCAGAGGAAGCAATTTTCAAATGAATGGCAGTTAGATTTCTACAACAGTTGCGACGCTGGAGCTGAACTGCATGTAGGGAAAAATCAATGCTCAAGAGGAAACTTTCTATGATGAGATAATGGCGGATAAGGATGAACAGAAGGTAAAAATCAGAAGTGATAAGATTTAAAGGATTGATTTTGATTTGGAATCAGAAAGTGAGATTGAGTTGGATTCTTGAGAGCATTTCTGTAACAAGAAGAACAGTGAATGAAACTACTGTGAACTAATACCAGAGAGTTGTATCTCTGATTTGTATGTAATTTGTTTGTTACTGTAATACAAAGAGATTCAACTTGGTGTGGTGGGTTTTTTCTCGAAAGGGTTTTCCCACGTAAATCTGTTGTTCATTGTCTTTGAGTATCTTCTCTGTTTCTGTAAATCATTCATGTGTGTCTTAATTGGACTGTAATTAGAAAATTAAAAGTATTGTCTGCATTCTCCCCTGTGGTTTTGATGTTAGGAAAGTGTTTTCGTACCTATGCTTTCCTTACATTTATAGTGGTGTAGGTGGTTTTTAGTCGTGTCTTATTTTTTTTTCAGAAATCATTTTTCTCAAAGCTATTGTTGTGCAATTCCTATTTTGGAGACTTTGACGGGCCATATCTTTTGCATTCAATGTTACACCTCATTTTGTTATTACTATTTTACTTTTATCTTCATGGGTAAATAAGATGGTAAACACAATCATGAGATTGGTATGCTTGCTAAAAGAATGGAATACTAGAATAGGTATTATGTGAAAGTATTAATAAATGCTTAATATAGAATTGAAGAGTATATATGTTTACATTTATTCCTTTATGAATATGCTTAAGTTATGATGCATATGGATTCATTATGAACGCCTAACTACCATTGCAAGTGTGTTGAGATGGTTGTAGGGACAGGTTCATTCCTTGAGGCGGAGGGAAAGTATCACTCAGGAGAAGTGATTGGTTGGATAACCAGTCACATAACCTATCTGAGCTTACACACACTCACAATAGAATGGTTGAGTTTAGACATAGAAGTGGGAAGTTGGTTAGTCATCCTTAATTTGATGTGTCTACATTAGTAAAGGTATTACTTACTATCAAGTGCATTATTGGGTGATGTTTATCTGTTTAAGCTTGTGAGTTCTTCCTTATGTTACTATGCTTGACTGTTTGGTTGAATGAGTGTTTGGTATATACTCCTATATGCACACATATGCACATGTTGATATATGCATACATTGGATATAATGGGATTTCCATATGAGTATGACAGCATATGTATAGATATGCATATATGTATATATAATGGTATTGTGTGTATAATCACGTGTTCATAATCATTAGATATCGAATGGATTACTTGACTATCATATTGCTATATAATGTATATGCTTGTATATATATACAAATACACTTGTACGTGTTAATGCTTATCAGAGAAGTGTACATATATAAGTATATGTGTATGAATATACACACGTATTATTATTTACGAAATATGATAATAAGAGTTATACATTCAAATATAGAATGGGTATATATTATGAGGATAAGAATATATAGTGTAAGAGAGGGGGACCAACCATGTCAAGGCTCCAGGTCACGGAGAGCTTAGAGCAGAGGGTTTCCCTAACTTACCTCACTCTAAAAGGTATTTTGAGACAAGAATTGAGAATGACAAGGGCTATAATGTACTTCTATCACTCTGCAGATCCCAAACTTAGGTTTGGGCTAGGCGAGATGGTTTTTAGAGTCAATATTGTGCCTCAGACAACTCTCTGTCTGAGGACAAAGCATAGTTCTGAAACGACAGCACGACGCATTGGTATCCGTATTATCAGAAAACAGTGAACACAATACAAACTACCTAAAACTAACTAATAACCTAGCTAGTAGGTTTCGATGAGAAAAATAGAATAATAAAGCAGCAGCGATAAAGACAAAGATGATAGAGCAGATAGATAAAAGCTAAGGTGATGAAGATAAACTCACAAAAGCGCTTATTTGCCTGCTAGGTCCGCATGTACTTTCACCTACACACAAGAAAGAGGGAAAATTGTTAGGGTTGTATAGGAGCCTACCTCATTCAGACCCCCATTTTGGTGTTTCCACCTAAATGGACAACCAAAAACTAACAAAGTAGAAATATGTGATAAAGAAAAGAAGAGAGAGCAATACACACTATAAAAAAATATAATGCTACTCAATAAATTCACAAAGGAGAGGAGTGAAACATTACCACCTCCACCTAAAATCTCACTAGCCAATGGAGGAGAATATGGACTTGGCAAGGTCACCACAGTTGCAACTACAATGAAAGGAGGTCTCACAAGACTCCAAGCCCATGCTTCAATGGATTTATTCACACTTGCTATGTGGAGTTGATGGAGTGTTGTTGCTGCAATGGAGTGTTGAAAATGTTGCTTGAGGGTGAAATGAATTCTATAAATGCTAAGAGATGGCTTTAGAATGTGTGTAGATTGTAAGAGAGATGTGAAAAAAGGATGGATTGAGTGAAGGATGAATGAATTTAAAGGAGAATGAAGGATAATTTCCATTTTTGAGGTCGGTTGGTCGAAGAGGGACATTACAAATCGACCCTAATCAGGAGTGTAACGCCTCTGCCAACTTCAGACGCAAGAAATCTATCAGGGATAGCAACACGCCGCATGTGCCTCTTCAACAAATATTCTCTCACCGAAACAAAGGACAGATGCCAAGTGGAAGGAAGGCAGTTGGGTGATGTGGAATTTCTCCTTCGGATTTGATTTTCTAAGGTGAGGGTGCGTGAAAGGGGAATTTGCATAAGGGGTGCAAATTCGCTCCTATACACTTTTCCCCCACTTTAGTGAGCACAAATACTGATGAGTACTTCGATAAAGTAGATCAAAGAGTTAGTAAGGTTAGAAATTTATACCTAAAATTTTGAGGAAGTAGACCATGATCTAGCGAACTCGAAAGCATAGGGTAGGAAAATGACTCCATAGGTACTCTCCCTAAGGAGCTTCGAAAAAAAACTCTATAGCCCTATAGAACTATAAAGCTGCACAAAGCACACCGAAGGCCCTCAGACCAACGATAGACAAATCCCACAGGATGAAAGCGTCTCATAGGCCCACAGATCTGCAAGGAGGTAACCCCCAAGATCTCTCACATGAAGGAAGCCCCGAGAAATAAGTACTTCACAGGCCCACAGACCTGCAAGGAGATGACCCCCAAGATCTCTCACATGGAGGAAGCCCAAAAAATTAAGCAGCTTACAAGACCACAGACCCACAAGGAAGTGACCCCCAAGATCTCTCTCATGAAGGAAGCCCAGAGAAGGGGACTTCGTAGAGTTAGATAGTGGCTTCATAGGTGCACCTGCAAAGCGACATGTTAATCCACAGATAAAACATGTCTGAAAACAAAGCGGCCATGCAGGAAAATAAGTGGACAATCACGCAGACCGTCAACAAGTTGGAAGGATTTCAAAGGGTTCTCTTGGGAACCCGACGTGAAGAGGGGTTAACTCAAGGGACGTGTTGTTTGAAAGTGTGAAAGAGATGTTTTTTTCTAAAATCAATCCATCATCAAAGAATCCTTTCAAAATATGTTCACTTCATCAAGGAATTTGAAAGGAAGAAAATGCCCCCTTACGAGGGGAAGGTCAAGACTGCTCCCACCTTGAAGGAAAGTTCTCAAGTTTCTTTCTTTATGAACCCATGATGAAGGAAACACATTCCGTTAGGGGTCCAAGTTGAGAATGCGATTCTTGAAAAAGCTTGCAAATATTATCAAGAAAAGATTCGTTGGCAACGAATGGGTTTTTTGAAAATAAAAGTGTCATAGAAATGGTGTTGTCACACATGACAGGGACAACTCAAGAAAAGAAGAGAGAAAGTTAAAAGGAGCGAAGAGAAATAACACGAACAAGGGACATAGGGGTGATCTGATATTTCAGGATCAGAGGTACTCATGAATATATATAAGTATAATAATAGTATATAAATGAACCATCATCAAACCCCTACTATATTAGACCATGTGAAGAATGCACAAGACGACAAAGTGAATAAAAAATTGGGTCAACATGGAAGGGAAGCCTAAATTCCCCCAACATTTTGCATCATCCCCAATTTTCTAAAAATCAAACACAAACATGGAAGAATGATGATACAAACATAAGAAGGTTCACAACACAAAATCACTCCTGTATCCAAGCACCAACAAGGGTGAAAAGGATCATCTAGGAACACAGCACGATTACGGGGGAACACATCACAACAAACACACATCTAATCTAAAGATAAAGAAGAGGCCTTTCCCTAACACTCATCAACCAAGAGGTCATTCGCTTCCCAATCTAGATCATTGTAAGGGGAAGGAGGATGAGCCTGTAGTAGTGGAATGTTAAGAGGAGCTTCTGATCCTCCCGTAACAAGGGCTAAGGAAGAAGGCCTCACAAGGTCTTCTCCACTAGGCTCTTGTGGAGCTATGGTCAACAATTTTTTCAGAGAAGGTGGGATCCTCTTACACCCTCCATTGTTGGAAGGGACATCCTCTACCTTTTTCTTCATCAGGGGATGTAAACTCCCCATAGATGAGGCATGAGGTGCGAAGAAAGAGGAGGAGAAAACCACAACAAATACCACTGAAGTATTTGATATATCTATGGGTTTAGGGAACGACGGGATGTCCGGAAGGGACATTAATAGGGGTGACTCAACCGAAGGAGCAATGAACACCTGTACCTTTTTGGGGTCAAGTGCACTTGCACTTGTAGTAGGAGCCAAAATTGAGACTAAACTAGATTGATCAGAAGCAGAGGGGAGGAGAGAGGACACATTAGGAGGCCCTAAAGTAGGGGCAGACGTCTCCTCTTCCTTCTTCTACAAAGCGACCTACTTATCCGCGAGAACCTTTTGCCGATGCTTGTGCTCACTCACAAGGTGGTTTCTATGACTCTTTGAGCTAAATACCGAGAGATGTGAAGGGACGAAAGGCTCTTGCTCAGCCATGGGAGTGTCCACTATAACCGTTTCTAACGGAGGGACGGGCTCTTGAATAGGAGCAGGAGGAAGAGATTGAGAAACAACAAAGGGAGTTGGCTATACTGCCTCGATAGTGGGACTCTTCTTGTTTATTGCTTTGGGAGCATAAGTGATGGGAGGCTGCGAAGGCCAAGACATATAGGATTCCCCACGGGGACCCTTTCCCTTGCCATACAAGTAGTACCAAGGTCTAGGTGGTTTAGTAGGGAGGTCTGATATCTAAATCTTGGGTCTATGCCAAGCAGGCACCATCAAACTTAGCGGTTAAAAGCTAGCCATATTCATCCAAAAAAAATCTCTGGAAAGAGTAGGAGAGACATCCTGAGGAGGGGGTAGCTTCTCTTTCCCCTTTTGAGAAGAGGAGGTAGCTAGCTGCTATGCTATTAGAAGGGTCAATTTTAGCTGTCCCTTGCCCCTAGTCTTATACTTCACATAATTCTTGCAAATTAGGTTCGTTCTTGGGGGGAGCGGATTAACCGAGGCAAGCCAAAAATGATCCAATGAATAGCCCCCAGGGACACCAATGACTGCTATCCAGTGTCATGCACCATGTGCACAACACCTTTGTGGGAGAATTTCAAACACTTATGAATGATGGAGGCGATTCCATTCATGGAAGCTAGCTAGGGTATGCCTAACTTCAACCTGAACAAATCCGACTCCGGAATAACATCAAAGACTGTGTCAACAACTCTAGGTCCAAATAGGACGGGTAGAGTTATCGAGGCATACGGCTTGAGAGAAAGACCATCATGTCCATTTTGTTTCTTCATACTCCCCTCTATGCAATGAATTAAGCCACAACATTTCTTTTGTAATGACATTCACTCAACTCACGGGGTCGACTAAGACCCTCGTCCCAATCTTTCCATTGAGGAGAGCATGAATGTAGAGGGGAGAGGGCTTGTTGTTCAAGGGAAAATCTTGTGACGTGAATGTCATGTCTGATGAGCTGATTGTAGGCTGCATGGTAGGAGTAACTGTGACCATGTTAACATATGCCTCAGGCTGAGTGGTAGAATTAGAGGGATTGATAATCATGTTGGTAGAATGTGATAGAAATGGGTTCGTGTGTATATACAACTCACTATTCACTTTCACCACTGATTTGTTTGCATTTTGTTTACTCCCATCGAGATGAATAGTATTATCCTTATTGTGATCCTGTATCTCATGATGCAGGTGCATATAGTGTTTGGTATCATGTCCGTCAACTCGATGGTACTAGAATAAGGTATTCACATCATACCAACTGGGTAAGGTTCCTTGAGAGGTTTAGGGTTTTCCAAGGTTATGATCTTATCCTTTAGTGACTTCTGCAAGATGGAAGAATAAGATTCTGCTAACTTTGTGAACTTTTTGTTGCATTTGAGGCCATTATCATTCATAGCGGCTACTACATTTGTGATGACCTTACCCTTTCTAGAGATCAATTCAATGGACTTTCCTTCTGAATGGTAGCACGAGGAGGATCCCCTAAACTGAACTACCATTTGTTGATATTCTCGTAATGTAGCACACAAATGCATGAAAGAAGGGTACTTCATAAGGGAAAACTTCTCCTTCCAAGGTCTCTGCAAGTTCCCTATGAACACCTTTTGCACATCAGAATCAGGCAGTGGGTACGAGATCTGCAAGAAGAGTGCTTGGTACTGTGCTATGAAATCAGTAATCTTCTCATTATCCCCTTGTTTCCATCGGACGAGATCCGAAAAGGTCATCTTCGGTTTGATGTTGGCTTGGAACTATCAGAGAAACTGATTTACAAGTTGATCAAATGGGAAAATAGAGTTGTCAGGCAAGGAATAGTACCATTTGAGCATTGTGTCCTTAAGAGATCGAGGGAATAGTTTTGCCATTAGTGCATCATGATGGAAGAAATTTGTACATAGGGCATTAAAGGCGGACACATGCATCTATGGGTCCCCTTTGCCCCCATATTTTTTGAATTTGGGAATCTCCATTCCTTATGGGGAGGGAGTGTTTAGGATTGCTACCAACAATGGGCTATGTTGGAAGAAGGGTTGAAAGATAGGTTAGGCAGAGGCTTGTGAGAGACTCACCAACTAGCTTTGCATCTTACCCATATTCTAAAGAAGGGTGTTTAGAATAGGGTCTTGGGATGACAAAGGTCCAGTGGGACCTCCTCCAAAACCACCACTAGAGACACCTTCAGAACCACCAATGGGGCCACAGCCAGAGCCACCGCCACCAACAGGGCCTCCATCGGAGCCACCTCCGCTTCTGAATCCACCACCATGGCCTCCACCGGAACCACCTCCTCCAAGCTAGTACACCCACCAAAGCCATTGCCATT
The DNA here is from genome assembly GCA_007258455.2 of Sequoia sempervirens. Taxonomy (NCBI): domain Eukaryota; kingdom Viridiplantae; phylum Streptophyta; class Pinopsida; order Cupressales; family Cupressaceae; genus Sequoia; species Sequoia sempervirens. Next base: position 221,950 of record VDFB02027185.1, on the reverse strand, counting down.
ACCAAATCCCCCACCACTCAACCTGCCAAAACCTCCATTGCTAGAGGTGACAAGAGGGGTGAAACTAAAACCTAAGGGTATTTTGTTCTCTTTGATAGTTTCAGATCTCTCAGAGGCAGAGGGGATGCTGATTGACAGGACTGTTTCGGCCATGCACACAGATGTGGGAGGCATCGACATTCCTAACTATCTCTCATGGTCTTTGAGAGTGACCCCTTGTATAATGTTAGGTTTGTTTGGAAGGGAACACACTTCAGTCAGACTAGAAAGACTAGCCAGGAGTTCTATGCCTGTTTGATCTTTTCCCACCATATACTTTATCTTACTAATAACCCGAGCGGATCTAGCCAACTTCAGATCCTTTTCCAGGTGATTCTCCAAGTCACCCAGTCCTTTGCTAATGGTAGAGATGTATTATGAAGGAATGTGAATGACCTCATGCCCATCTAATGACGATGGTGTAGGAGACATAGGATGGGTGGGGACATGGTCAGTCTCATCGGAGAATCCTACCTCGCCCCTCGACAACTACTCCTATGTAGCAAGACCAACGAAAGATAAAAAAAAAGGCTTGTAGAGAAACTAGAAGTGATCTTCATCCTCTCCATCGAAAGGTGTCGCACACTTCTCATAACAACGTACCCAAAATTCGTGGACTGGGTTGTGATGCTCATAAACCTTCACAACACTCAGGCTTACAATGATCACAAGGTACAAGGGAAAAGTTTCAACACCAATGAATAGGTAGACATTGGTTCACGTCAGGTTCACCAAAAATGTAAGAGAGGGGCACCAATTACGTCAAGGCTCCAGGTCACGGAGAGTCGAGAGCGAAGTGTTTCCCTAACTTACCTCACTCTAAAAGGTGTTTTGAGACAAGAATCAAGAATGATGAGGAATATAATTTACTTATATCACTCTGCAGATCTTGAACTTAGGTTTGGGCTAGGCGAGCTGGTTTTTAAAGTCGGTACTGTGTCTCAAACATCTCTCTTTCTAAGGATGGCAACACATCTTTGGGACAACAACGCGGCGTGTTGGTGTCTCTCGGGCGCATTGGCATTCGTATGATCAAAAAATAGTGAACACAATACAAACTACCTAAAAACTAACTGACAACCTAGCTAGTAGGTTTGGACAAGAAAAATAGAATAATAAGGTAGGAGAGACAAAGACAGAGATGATAGAGCAAATAGATAAAATCTAAGGCAATGAAGATAAACTCACAAAAGTGCTTGTTTTCCGGCTAGCTCCGCACGTACTTTCACCTACACACAAGCAAGAGGGAAAATTGTTTGGGTTGTATAGGGGCTTGCCTCAGTCAAACCGCCATTTTGGTGTTTCCACCTACATGGACAACCAAAAATCAATGAAGTAGAAATATGCGTTAAAGAAAAGAAGAGAGAGCAATACACACTACAAAACAATATAATGCTACTAATCAAATCACAAAGGAGAGGAGTGAAACGTTACCAACTTCACCCAAAATATCACTAGCTAATGGAGGAGAATATGGACTTGGAAAGGTCACCACAACCGCAACTGCAATGAAAGGAGGTCTCACAAGACTCCAAGCCCATGCTTCAATGACTTGCTTCACACTTGCTATGTGGAGTTGATGGAGTGTTGTTACTATAATTAAGTGTTGAAAATGTTGCTTGAGGGTGAAATGAATTTTGGAAATGCTAAGAGATGGCTTTAGAATTTGTGTAGATTGTAAGAGAGATGTGAAAAAAGGATGGATTGAGTGAAGGATGAATGAATTTGAAGGAGAATGAAGGAGAATTTTCCATTTTCTAGGTTGGTTGGTCAAAGAGGGATGTTACAAATTGACCCCAATCGGGAGTGTAACACCTCTGCCAACTTCAAATGTGGGAATCCATCAGGGACAACAGTGCACCACGCGGATGTCTACGCCCCGTGCGTGCATCCCTGACATAATATTCTCTCACTGACACAAAGGACAAATGCCAAGTGGAAGGAAGGCAGTTGGGTGATGTGGAATTTTTCCTTCAGATTTGATTTTCTAAGGTGAGGGTGCGTGAAAGGGGAATTTGCATAAGGGGTGAAAATTCGCTCCTATACATATAGTTAATAGGGTTGTTAAGTGAATGTTAACTTGTTTGTATTCATTTGTATATCAAGTGTATATATATACTTTATTGGCATATGGTATATATGAATATATATTAGCATACACACACACACACACACACACACACACACACACACACACACACATATATATATATGTAAATATAATTGTATGCTTTGAAGTCAATTATCATTAGCAAGCTTTGAGACTGATTTATTGGCTAACCAAAGGCCACATATATTATACTTGTGACTACACTTTTAAAGGCCAAATATTACTCTTGTTGTCCACGCATAAAGGAACAAGTATTCTGCAAAATAACTCGCATCATTAAGTCTATATGTGAAGGAGACTTAGTCGATGCCTTATTTGGAAACAAATTTGACTTAGTAAACTCTTAAAACACCTTGTCATTTGGTAAATATCAACAACAAATAAAGAGCATGTACAACAAGTCGATGACTTGGTCAAACTGATAAATGAAGAGAATTGACTTATATGAGACTAAGTCGATGTAAGTTGTGTGTTGCATATTTGATATTGACTGATTCAAATATATTGTAAATCCCGCCAACTATTAGGAAGAGCTATTTACCTTAGTGCCACCTTATGAATCCTATTCACTGTAGATGTTCATGTTGAGGGAAATTTGAATTACACCTTTATCATCATGTGCTGATTTGAAATAGTCTTCCACTATTGTCATAAAAAAAGGTTGACCTGTAGCATGGTTTTGCTAAGTATGTTCTTCTTAGTGTGACCACCTTTTAGCTAAGTAGAGTGAGTAGCTTTACATGGTGATTGTTGTCAAAACTTATGCATATTCTATAGGATGGAAAGTGTCTTTTCTATTGTATAAATAGTAGAGAAAACTCACTTGTTTGGGATGCATCCCATATGCATTATGCTAAGTATTTTATACATTCTTATCTACAATATTCTATTCTATTTGAGAGTGAGAAGTTGTGAGGGTTGGTGAGAGTATTAGCATATTGAGTGAAGTACATTATCAACTTGAGAAAGAAAGGTTACTGTGGCATAGCTGAAGGGATCAAGCATAAGCTAGTTGCTGGTGTACGAAGACTGATTTGCAGTCAATCAATTTGATAAGCAAAAATAGGCATGAGGATAATCTTCTTTTATTGTCTTAGCTTTTTGAATGATTGTGTCATGATTGCTTTAAATTGTCTATTGTGAATACTCGCATTTAGGGAAAAATATTGCATTGAAAAGGAATTAGAAGCTATTATTCTATTTTGTGATGTGCTTGTAGTTACTCTACGATAGGAGGATTTATTTGTAATAAGTATTATTATTATTATACTAGATATGATTATACAAGGGTAGCTTAAGAGTTACTAATAGCTAAGTTATTTGAATATACTATATGGCTAGTGGGTTACTTTGGGGATAAGTACTTGAATACTTGTTGATACCTGTAGGTTGGGAACTACTTACTGGGTTGGGTTGTACACTTGGTCTTGATTGGAATATATGAGGTTAGAGTAACTTATATAATTGAGCTAGTCATTGGTTGATGACTTTAACCTATGATTAGGATGTAACAAGGTTAGAACTCACCTAGGTGATTAAGCCTAATCAATTGAGTTTATGGAATTTTATATGCTTAGAAACGTAGGTGGGATTACCTAATGAGTTAAAGTGGATACTTGGTTAATTGCTTTACACTCTTGAAATGAAGTCACATTGTTGACAAGATTCTACTTTGAAAACCTCTTTTATTAAAGGGTTACACTCTCGAAGGGAAGCACCTATTGATATGTTTATGCTTCAATTGAGGTCAATCACTGATGTGGCTATTCTCTTGGTGAGAACCACTTATTAGTTGATATTTTACTGATAGTAGTTAGTTATTTATGATAACTAGTCTATGAATAGAAGAAACATACATAGATCTATACTCTAGATTATAAAGATATACTTGGAACTAGATTGTCTTATGTAGTGAATGGCTTGTCTATGTAAAGTTAACTCATGGACTAGAAAAGCTCTTATATTATACCAAGGATGGGAATATCCATAAGATATCATAGTGTTTTTGGAAAGGGAAACAGGTTATTTCTAAGGTTAGGGATTACCTAGGGAAGGAAATTACCTAAGCATAGTATATGAACGGTCAAGATCCAAACTAAGCTTGTAGAAGTGTATGTGAATAGAATGACCTTCATTCGAAGTACTGAGTGAGAACACTTTGGCCAAAGTAGTGTAAGTAGCCATTGTTTACATTGTCAAGTTCACTATGATCCAGTTGTATGCATGCTAGTTCTAGATTGTGGGTTTACAAGTTCTAGTCATGTAAGACACAACACTAAGCTTAGATAGGCTATTAATACGAGGCTTACCAACTAGTCTCTTCGTCGAAGGGAAGGGCCATCTATCGAATGATAGATGTGCGGGGGACCGCATATGAGTCCGTGGTTGGCAGAAAAGTGCTTGAGTGATGCTTCTCCTCATCAATTGGCGGCCAAGGTTTGCGAATGTTTGCACCAGTATTAGGGACAACTAGAGTGTTTGCACAATGAGCAAGGACATTCAAAATGTATGCACCGATGCAGCAACATCAGGACCAGTTTGTATAACTAATGCCAAATGAAGCTCAGAGGAGCTATGTACATGTCATGTACCCATTTATATGGAAGGATGTAATCATGAATATTATACTTGAGTTCATTCAATATGATATCTATGTTTTTGGAAGATTTGTGAAATTACAATGGAATGCAATGGAAGTTTGAAAACAGTGTTATTTCAATTATGCATGTAATTTACATTATGTGAAGTTGTTTTTTTAATTGCTATGTTATGACATCATGGTTTATCTTGGAAAATTTTGTTGAGTAGAACACTGGGGTTGTTACATCTAGACTCCTTTTTGGGTGCCATTTTTTTAGTGCATGATTTTTTGTGTACTTCGTTATGGTGCTATCACTTTCCTCATTTTTTGTTAGAGAATTGTATTTTCAGTATGTGGCCTTTTTTAGACATTGTGAGCTTCCATTGTAAGCACTTCTTATTATGTAAACACACTGAAATAAATTTCCTCGGTATTGTACATGTATTATTGGGATTTTGCACACCATTTTGTGTCTTATTATACTTGCACTATGATATAAAGTGTCATGGGGGGGTTGATGTTTTTCTTTGTTTTCCATCACACCTTTGTCAAGTGAGTGTCCCTTCCATGATAGCAATGAATCACATTGATTCTTGCCTCATGTGTGTGTGCCTTAGTTTGCACACCCTTTATATTTGTTGGTACTTTCATGTTTGCACATTTAGATGTTCTCGGTTCTTCTTCATGCACTTATTTCCAACATTCAATTTTAGTGGATCTATCTTGGCTGTCCCTTGCCAGCATTATTGGGGGGGGGGGTTCTATAGTTAGTGCTAATGATTCCTTGGTTTCGTATTAGAGTGAGCTGCGTATATAGTATTTATCCCTATGTACTAGGCAGATGCAACGTACATCAATGGATAGTTACCCATACATTTCGGTGAGATGGAGCATTTATCGTATGGACACTCTTGCATTCCTGTTTTTGGAGGTGACCTTCCATTTTCACTTGATTAGTTCTTCAAAATATTAGTACCTGTGCCATATGTATCTTCGAGTTTCAAATGTTTTGCCTTTGTTTTCCATTTGATTCAAGTAGTGTTGCTGAGGGTACTCATGCAAATTCTTCTCTTCTTGATCTTGATCATTTTTTTTTTTTAGAGGAGGTTCTTCTTTCAACACTATAACAATCATTCTTTGATAGTGTTTATAGCTTCTTCATGCTTTAGTGGTGTTTTCATGTTCATCCTTTGTTCCTATTCTTTTGGGATAATTTGTTTTGGAGGATTCTCAATCCTTCACTTTTGTTTGAAGGCTTTTCAGACCTTCACTTGTATTTCTCTCTTTTGGAGAGGAGTTTTCTCCCATTGAGTTTTTCTCATTTTCTCTAGTTGTGAGAGATTTGATTATTTGTACATGGGTAGCTAACTAGGCCTTGTTTGTTGGGACCCATCATGCATTCATCTTTAGAGGTTTGAGTTTCTCCCTAAGTTTCACTTAAGGGGGGTGTTAGAGTAAAAGGTATTTCTTAATTAATTAATTATTTAATTATTATGTTCTTTTTCCTTTAATTACTTAAGATTACTTAGGTCATGTTATTTTTATGTCTCATGTCATAAGATGAGGACATGTCATGATCTTGTTTTATCCTCACTAGGGTTTCTAAGTTAATTATCCTTTTATAAGGATTCTCTATTGTATAATCATTAATATGCACATTCATAATGATTCATGCTTTTTGGGATCAATAGATCTTGGCCTCCATAGCTTTTCTATTTTCTCTTTTTGTTATAGGTGTTTGATTGCAGGTGCTTCTTGGTAGCTGTGGAGTTGATTTTTCCCAATTTCAACAATCATGTATTATATGCAATTTATATCTAGTTTACAAGGATCCAAATCATAATTATCTAAACTGATTATTTTTGCACCACCTTGTGCAAGGTAATTGAAGTGATGATAGTAAAAATAAACAAGGATCTCTAATGATTCCAAGAGACAATACCCTATATTGTATCTAAATATGTTAATTCTAAACAATCCTTTATTTTTTAATGTGTTATAAATTTTAAAATTTTGAGATTGATTTGTTGATTCATACTTATCTACATGGATAGTATCCCTTTTCTTGTGTCTCTTGATTCTATTTTCCTCCTACTTTTTGTTAAATGAGAAAAAACAAAATTAAGAGTAATTATGAAGAGGGTGCCATACTTGTGATATGTATGAAGTCAATACTTGTTCAATTTATTTTTTGAGTGACACTCTAAGATATATATTTTATTGTTTTTATCTATTTATCCCTTCTCCATGTTTTGCAAATTATCAATATTAATGCAATATCAATGATATTATAATTTATTTGAAGCACAAACACTAGAAAAGGCAATAGGACTATCTTATCTCAAGGTTCAAGGATTACAAATATAAGGATTATATTTCCTTTGATCACCAATAACATTATTCAAACAATGATATTATCAAGAGACAAATATTTCCACAAAGTATTTAAAAATTTGTGTAGAGTGGTCTCAAGATTTTTTTTTATTGGATTAAGAAAAAAAAATCAAATTACATCAGAGTAACCAAGCTGGAACTAACAACATAGTGCAATGGTGTCTAGCCGACCACCAAAAGAAAAACAACAGCAGAACAAGCTACAACATCCAAATATCCAACTACAAAGACTGATAAATAGCAACAAAACACGTTGCAACAACAATATAAACAACATAATATGCTACTACAACAATAATAACAACAACAACAACTAAAACAACAACATTGATATCATTGATAATAGAAAAGTATTGAAGCATAGAACAACAAGTAAATGGATAGCCATTTCAAAGAGAACCGAATAACTCAACATCCAAAGAGTAGAGGTACTACCACAACCTCCAATTCCACCAAGAAAAAGCCTCCTTAATAAGCCATCTATCTTTCCACCAGCTATAGTTGTGCTTGAACATTGTAGATAGTTGTTTTAAGCTCATTGTTAGTTTGCAAAAAATCTCCAAGCATAGCAACCAAATTTGTAATCTACATAGAAAGATTCCAACATATTAATTGAAGTTGATGGCCTTAATTCCTTAAACTAGGTCCCTTCTCCATGTTAAGAAGTTAAAAATCCAATAAGATAATTTGTTGAGAGATGTAGAGAAATAACTAACATAAAAATTAATTAAATAAATCATCACTAATATTATCAATTCACTAACTTTTACATCATTATTAAATTTACATTTCTTAAAACTAACATGCCCATCTTTAGAAAAATCTATGTAAAAGATGTCAAAAGTTATCATTCTCCGAGGGCTTATTTTCTATTAGATTTTTACTAAAGTAAAATAGAGGCCTCAAGAATGATATCTCTTAGTGTCTTTTATATAGATATTTTTTAAGATAGGTATGCTAGTTTTACTTTAGAATTATTTAAAGATTATTTCTATTAATTTACATTATTTACATTTTTATTGGAAGAGTTATTTTATTATATATTTTATTAAATAAAATAATATATATTTTATTAAATAAAAATATAATAAAATTGATAATTATTGAGATATTTTTAAAAACTTATATATGTATAAGTTATACAATTAAAAATAGTTTTAAAAATAATTATCACCCAAAACTAATATTTAATTTAATAATTAAATAATACACATCTTTCACACTTTAGATAGAATAATTTTTTAGGGATGCAATTTTATAATCCCATGACAAATAGGTTGAATATACTTGGTTAAGTTTGGTTTGTCTTATTTATAATATCTATGTTCATCTATAGAATTAAATATAAGCCATCTTACTATATAGTGTCACATTCATCATCTTTAATAAGGAATTGAAGGTTAATAATTATTTTTTTTATTTTATTTTTTTTTATACTATTTACTTTATTTTTTTATTTTCAATAATAATACAATAAAGCTTCTCAAATTTTAAAGAGAAAAATGAAAAATAAATTTACTTTATTTTTTAATTAACAAGTTATTTTATTTTTATATAAATATCATTTTTAGTATTTATCTAAACCATGTTACTTCACAATTTAAAATTTATATTTGTATGGGATGTATATTTATATTTATATTTTACTTTTATGGGATGATGTATTTTATAAATAAATGTTAGTTGTGCTTTAGTTTTATTGTTTTTATTTATTGACTATTTAATAGTTTTTGTTAAGACACTCACACTATTACACTCCACCCCTCCACCCCTTGTTGCCACAATTACGCCTCTCAATATAATACGTATATTTATCAACTTACCAATCCTAATTATAATTAATTAATCTAAATTGATTATACTTATTTAATTAATCTAATTTAAAATTGAAGAAAGTCTATTTTCTCTTACAATAATCTTTTCCTAGAGAAAATTGTTAAGATGGGCACAATTCCTTGCTTAAAATTATGACTTAAACTCTATAGTCGTAGTTTAAACACTTTCCCATAATTATTTTAATCAAAATTATTTTAACTAATGTGAAAGAAAAAAAGATGGGAGTGACTATCAATTTAAATTTGATGGTTATTTATGATTGCCAACCAATTTTTAAGTTAAGTATTTGTGAGCATAACCTTTATGTAAACAAAGTTATACTAGTCAATATATATCATGCACATAAATAATAAATGATGTGTTGATTCTAATGATAGATCATGAAGTATGATTGAACATTAATAAATATTCATACGATCAAATTCAAAAACTATAATTAGGTGTAAATCCAATATTAAGATCCTCGGTTGTAAGGTTTGAAACCTTAAACTATCTCGCGAAAAAAATAGTAACTTATTTTCACATAAATATATAAATGAAATGAAACATCTTCAACATATACAAATGACATATTCAATCTCACATGTAAAAGTGTCTAATCCATAATATTAAGTACCAAAAATAAGGTACATCATCACATGAAGTACTATCTAGTCAAGTATTATAGAGTACGAGATATAATTTATGCAAGAATATGACTCAGGCGCTCATGCCCATTTGGCCATAAAATTTATACAAGTAAAGATATAAAAGAAACATAATCACTGGAGTCTTTGGCCATCATTAACCCCAATAGTCATCTGCAAACAAAGAGATGAGAACATGGCTTAGGCACTTTTCTGTCCAACCACGAAGCTTACTCTTCCCCAGAATTATTCCTAACATGAAGAATACCCGACCTTGCAAAAGAAGCCTAGCAAGATGGAAACAACTGGTAGGATGAAATCCGATGCAACCTAATATATCTACATGCATTTCACATATGAACATGCTATGCCCTACTATTCAGATATGGTAGAAAGAATAAAATAACATCCATCTATTTCAATGGTACATGTGAATTCAAAATTCATCATGCTCCCTTCGGGTTCTATTTTTAGCTAAATGTCAGCCCATGCTTTCAACATTTTCCTCGGCCCCTTTTTGGTTGTCGCTGCGACTTCTGCCACATGTCTGCTCATCGCACTCCAAATGTGTTTCCTCTTCACTTTTATTTCGACCTCCCAAGATGCTCCCACGTGCCGTCACTGCGGGCTACTTTGATCTTTTCCCTTTTTGCTGCCTCATCGGACCCTGCTCGTGTGCCACTTAGCTCTCATTCACATAAGGATTAGGTGGGCCCCACAATCGATGTCTATAGTAAAAATTTTGCTACGTGTATTTTTTGTGCAAGCTCTCAGCGAAGGAATGAAATATCGACCATGGGTAGCGAAATGCTGCCACGGGTCTCCTCAGCGCACACTTCTTCAATGCAGGGGATGAGGAAAACTACAAGATGCGAGATGTTGTCACATGCTCTAACTGCCTATCCTAAAAGGCAACACTTGTTTGCACAAGGCTCTGTTGGACCATTGCCATCATTCGCAGGGGATGCACCTGAACAGAGGGTGGCCAAATGTTGTGTCTCAAATATTTTTCTATTACAACAGCTGCAAGTGATCATTGCCTTGACATGATTACTCAGATTCTGAATTTTTTCGATTGCTACTTGCCAAGCGGTGGAGGGCTTGCTATAAATATGACTCTTTGCTTCAGTTCCAGGGGAGTTCAGTGATTTTCACAGTTTTAGAGGTTCCAACACTTTAGGTTACAAGTTTAGTATTATATGCTTTTTCCAACTTTTAGAATTACAGGATTGTTGGAGAGACCACGCCTTTGTATTGTTTAAGCTATTTGCAAGACTCACATACTGTGCCATTGTTCAACCTTTCTGTCTCTTATGCCATTGATAAACTTTATGCTTTCCAGTATTGTTTGAATGGTTTCTTTGTTGTACTTCTATAATTTGAATGCGAGTTTGCTGGTTTAGATCATGTCTTTCGACTATTATTTTCAGTGAATAGGTGTGATTATTATTTTATGTCATTGAATAAGTTGTTCATGATATTATCCTTGATTTTTGTTACTCTGAGAAATGGTAAATTGCTAAGCAATCCCTTAGATCATATCCAAAGAATAGGTTTATTGTGCATTTTGTCTAAATTCTGGCATATCGCCTTAGTTAGATCTTTTATTTTTATATCTGCTTCCATTTCCCATTCCAAAACCCCAGTCATAGAAGAAGCTGACTTCTTTAAAATCCGAAGGTCACTCAGTTTAGCGCAATAGGTCCCCCATAAACTGAGTTTCCCACAAAGGGCTGTTACCTTGCCAATTTTTGGCATCAACAAATTTTCTTTTTCTTGGCATGCCCGGTGGGACAAAGCTCAATGAATCAAATTTTCAAAAGGGTGTATGAGCCATCAACCTATTACTAGGTCCCAAACAACGAATAATCCTGGTTTATTAGTACCACCATTAGGGACAGTACAACCCAAAAATCAACTAGTAACCATTTCACTTCCTCCTCCCTTTCTGCTAACCATGTTGCCTGCTGCTAACATAAATTATGTGACGTGGGATGTCGGAAGCCCTCTTGTTGCACCAGTAGCACCTGCCATCTGGGCCGCTATCCCAGTTACCACCCTGAAAGCTATACCTAAATTCACTAGAGATGGCTCAAGGACATCATCTGAACATCTACAAGATGTTGTGGATGTATGCTTAGTACATGGGGTTACAACCCAAAATGTGGCGTTAAGGTTGCTTGCTGCCTCATTTAGAGGCAAGGTGCTAGATTGGTACTACACATTGCAAACAAATACTATCAGAACTTGGGATGAGCTAGGGGATCCTTTCTATCAGAGGTTTTTGAATGAGGGAGATTGATCATCGCTATATTATTAGCTATTGGTTATAAAGTGAGCCCCCCAAGAGATTATGACAGACTTCAATGCCCGATTCCACATAAACTGTCAAAGAATCCAGGTCACTATCCGCCCGCCTCCTGAGTTGGCATTCATATTCTACCTAAAGTCTATCAACCCTGACATTTCCATGGTGATCCAGTCCCTCAGCAGAACCACTCTGCCAGACGCATACAACGTCGCCGTTAAAGTAGTGAACAATTTAATAGATTTTGGAAAGCTGCCGCCTCGGCCCATCATACCTATATTTCCTGAAATATCAGTTCCTGCTCAGGAGACGCCTTCCACCAGCACACCAGCTCCTCCTCAATCCATGTACATGTACTCAAGCATGCCACAAAGTGCTGCCTCTACCTATAGCTCTTCAAAGGAGGAAATGAGTGAATTCAAAGAAATGTTGCAAACTATTGTCAATGCGATAATTGTTATCAAGCACAACCATGTCATACCTCTGAAACCTACCTACCAAAATTATCAAGGCGGAAGGTCCTTTTACCAACAAAACCAGTTCCAAGGAGGCACTCACACGAATCTACAGGCATAAACAAAAAATCAAGTGGTACCGATACCCACTCCGCTACAAAGCACTAATTTAAGTTCGAGCAGAGAGTTGACTGCAGGACAAAACAAATTAGTAGATGACACCAACCCCTGGTGCTTCCCTTGCGGTGATTCACATATGCCCTGAAATTTCTCGCGAGACAACTTGCAGCAAAAGGTGGCAGAGCAACGTGGCCAAGCCACAACATTAGACCCCAAAAGCTATGTGTATGCTTCTTCACAAATGGACAATGCAGTGCTCACTGTGCAAATGCAAGGGATGTCACTAGAGAAAGAAGCGGACATTGCTCCCGAACATACACTCTTCTCATGGATGGAAGAGGAAGAAGCGGTGTTTTCCAATGCTGCATTTGCATCTAAAACACCACAAGTACAATTTGACTACAACACTCGCTCAAAGAGGAGATTCACAGGCGAACCAGTTGTCTCACAACTAGTTAGTCCATAACCTAAAAGTGCTTCTGACCAGGTGCCCAGTACCTCCATAGCTCTGCTGCAATATCATCCATGGAAGGGAACTATTATAACAAGGGCAAAGGAGCAGAGACCTCTGAATCTTCCACCTTTCAATGTGGTGGAACAATTAAGGAAATCCTCCGCTAATGTGTCTTTGTGAGATATTCTAGCTATCCCGGATCAAAAGACGCTACTACAGAAGGCTCTCTAGGAAGACGTAAATGCAGTGTCGACAGAGAAATTGCCCAAAGCAAAGGTTGTCGTCCAACCATCTCCTACCAAAGTTCTTACATACAACACAATGGAAGCCCCTGCTGAAGTCAAAGATAAGCCGAAGCCCCAACCCTTTTTCTTAGCTCTTATTATAGGGGAGAAATTATTACACAATGCCATGATTGATTCTGGTGCTAGTACCATAGTTATGCCGAAACAAATAGATGAAGCTTTAGGACTCAGCTATGAACCCTTAAAAAGAGGAGTGATGCAACTTGATGGAAACAAAGTCAAAACTGTAGGTGTCATCAAAGCACTCCCCTTGACACTATTTGCTTGCCCTAGTATCACTATGTTGCAAGACACTATGATCATAGATGTTCCCCCCATGTTCAGCCTCTATCTATCGTGAGAATTTACTTCAAAAGTGGGCAGATACCTGTCCCTGGATTGGTAGCATTTGATCCTCAGAACTAAGCATGGTGCAAAGTTGAAAATAGAATATGAAGCTTTACATTTAGAGCATGTAGCCAATGAATCTATGATCAATTTTGAAGTCGTGCATACCTCTATCACCAAGCAAGAGGTATACTGCACTGAGCTATTAGAAGATAAAGAAGTGACCAAAGATTGAGAAATTCAAAAGGATGCTCTCTTGAACACATATATAGAAATTGACCCTTTTGGAAACTACCATGCTATCGGGTTGGGCACCTATGTCATCTATGATGAAGGTCAAGTGCTCCCTAAGATTGTTAAAGAATCTAAAGGTGGTCAAGCCTCCAAGCTATGGACGATGCACATCGACAGAGCAAGATGCAAGAATGGTGCGAGAACTGGGATATGTTTCACATCCACAAAATCAAAAGACACTAAGGTCTTTCCACTTCCAGTTCACTTGCTCAAACAATGAAGCTGAATACAAAGGACTGGTGCAAGGTATCAGCCTTGTGGAATGGATGGACATTAAACAATTGATGGTGTTCAGAGATTCTGAATTAGTAGTCAATCAATTCCAAGGAATTTCTGTGGCCAAAAATGTTTGCATGTGATCTTATAGACACCGAGTTTGGGACCTAATTGAGATTTTTGAAGCCTTCAACATTCAGACTATGTCTCAAGAACAAAATACAGAAATCGATCGCATGGCATCAATTAGATCTCAATTTGATCTGGCCTTTGATCTCATTCACAACAAATGCTTTGTACAAGTGATAGTCCAACCGACGATTCCAGATAATGACCAAAGCTAGCAAGTGTTTGACAGTGATGAACACATTTCCTCATTCATCCAACATTCGGGTGAGTTTTTCAACCAACTTCAACCAAAAAATACTAAAGCTTATGAAGGGAAAATCATCCAGCTAAAATCCAACAAACTTCCAAAAGGGTTGGTCACGCTAGAAAACCTTTTCGATTGTGATGATGCAAAAAATGACAAGAGGAAGTTTGTAGTGAATAAAAGCGACTATGCAAACCTACAAGTTGGAGATGAAAGAAAGCTCAAAGTTGGGAAAGACGTCTCGCATTGCGATAAAGAAAGGCTTATCAACTTTTGCGATAAATATGAAGGAGTGGTGGCCTGGTCATATGACGACCTTAGGGGATATGATCCCGATGTCATTCAACACATGATAGAGTTAGCGGAGGGTGCAAATTCAGTCTGCCAAAAACAAAGACTAGTCAATCCCAAGATTGAAGTGCTAATGGCGCAAGAATTAACAAAGCTTATCCAGTAGCAGATTGTCTTCTCAGTTAAGCATAGTACGTGGGTATCCAATTTGGATCCAGTCCAAAAGAAAAATGGAGATATTCACTTGTGTGTGGACTTATGAGATTTAAATAGAGCATCCTTGAAAGATCATTACCCACTACCTTTGATGGAGTCAGTCCTAAAAACGGTGGCAGGATCGGAAATATTTTCCCTATTAGATGGTTTCTCTGGTTACAATCAAATTTGGGTCAAAGAGGAGGATCAACATAAGACAACGTTCACTACTAAGTGGGGAATGTTTGCGTACGCCAAAATGTCATTTGGCCTCTCTAATGCAAGATCTACCTTCCAGCGGACAAGGATATCACTTTCAGTGAATTAATCAATAAGATTATCTTAATCTATTTGGATGATCTAACAGTACTCTCCAAATCTAAGGATGATCATTTTGATGATCTCGAGATGGTTTTTCAGAAATGCCAAGAGTTTGGGATATCCTTGAACCCAAAAAAATGTGTCTTCGAAGTACCGTAAGGCAAGCTATTGGGGCACGTAGTGTCCAAAGAAGGAATTTCAATTGATCCAGAGTGGGTGAAAGCAATCAAAGAGATTCCTCTTTCGGTCAACAAAAAGGGTGTTCAATCCTTCTTAGGGAAGGTAAATTTTGTTACCAAAATTATTTATGATTTTTCAAGAATAATTAGGCCAATTACCCTGATGTTGAAAAATGATCAAATATTCAAATGGACAAAAGAAGCCAGAGAAGCCTTCAAGAAGGTCAAGGATGCTATCTCTTCCGCTCCTGTTTTGGTCAATCCAGACCTATCAAAGAACTTTATAATGTATGTATTCAGTGGCAAATCAAGCATTGCTACTATCTTAACTCAGAAAGATAATTAGGGTAAGGGAGAGAATTCGATAGCATTTCACTCCTGGACCCTAAAGGAATATGAAACAAACTACAACTTTGTAGAAAGATAGGCGTTTTCCATAGTTAAGGGGCTCAAGAAGTTTCGACACCTAATCTCCTGCAATAAGGTGATTATCTATGTCGAACATTCTAGTGTGCGCGAATACATCATGGAAGGAGAAATATCGAGAAAAGAGCCAATTGGATCACCAAGATCCTCGAGTATGACATTAAGGTCAAGCCTACCAAGACCGTTCGGGGAAGAGGACTGTGCAAGTATCTTGCACACGAGGAAGAAATGGCCCCCAAAGAAGAATATCCAGAGCTAGTCCTATCAAATGGGCCAAAATCTGAAGGTTATTGGTTGGTAGATAGAGTAAGGTTTGTGCATACAGGAAGGTACCCGTCGGGCCTTCCTTCTTAGAAGAGGAGATTCTACCGACTGCAAAACAACGAATTCACACTCATTGAAGGAATCCTGTTCAAAAGAAATTTCAACGGCATCCTATTGTGATGTGTTACCATAGAACAAGCAAAAAGGATCCTCGACACCTACCACAAAAGTCCCGCAGGAAGACATTTATTTGCAAGGACTACCACCATCAATATCATGTGCGTAGGGTACTTTTGGTCGACGCTATTCCATGATTCCCACTCCCTAGTCAAAACTTGCAAAGAATGTCAGTTCTTTGCTGGAAGAAGAAAGAATTCTGCAATGCCCCTCAATCCGATAGTGGTTTATGAGCCATTTGCACAATGGGGTTTAGACTTCATCGGAATGATTAACCCAGCTTCCAGTGCAGGGCATAAATGGATCTTAACAACCATAGATTACTTCACAAGATGGACCAAGGTCGTGCCACTCAAGAATGCGACAGAGGAAAAGACTATGGATTTCCTAGAAGAACTAGTGACAAGATTTGGCCCACCCAAAACTATCATCTTCGATAATGCTAAAGCTTTCCTGGGCTCCAAGGTAAGTCAATTTGCACTTACGCATGGAATATTCCTTAAAACATCATCAAATTACTACCCGTAGGGGAATGGCCTAGCCGAATCAACAAACAAGAATCTAGTTTGACTCCTCAAAAGAATTGGATTAGAATATCAAAGAGAGTGGCACAAAAATCTATGAAGAACACTCTGGGCGGACCACATAACTCCAAAGCAAGTCCTTAAGACTTCATCATATGAGCTAGTTTATGGAAAAAAGGTGTTATTGCCTATCTCTATGGAGATTCTAGCACTACAATTGCTAAAATCCCTGGAAGTGGAGCAGAATGGTGCGATGGAGGTGCGGTTAGCTAAGTTGCTAGAGGTACAAGAGAAAGGGGAAAAGTCCCTGACCACCATGAATAACCGCCAACAAGTGGTGAAAAGGTGGTTTGACAAGAAAACGTCCGACCAAGGCCTAAAGTGTAGAGACTTGGTGCTAAAATATAACGAAAGGGCCGCAAAGTCGGGTCAACACAGAAAGTTTGATAGCCTTTGGGAAGGACCATTTAGGATAATTCAGTGCAAGAAGCACAACGCATATGAGTTAGAGACTGTGGAAGAAGAAGCGTTGGGGATTCCGGTCAACGAAATTCATTTAAAATTATTTAATTAAGCTTGCTTTCCATACCCATGTAAATATGTAAATATGCTTTTTCCTTCTTTCCCTTTTGTTTTGTTGGCCGGTCTTTTTATTTTATCCTGTAGTTCTTGGTGAAAAGAAGTGATGACCCATTATTGCAGAAAGCGAGAGAAATAAACTCATAGCTAAACAAAGAAAAAATTAAACAACCATATGCAAAGTTGAGATTCATACATGCACATTGGAAAAGGAAATTAACCCAGTTGTAGAACCAAGAGAAGACAACGAGATAATCATAACAATAAATTTTCATTATATATATACTTTGAAATTTACAGTTTAAAATGGCTCAGAAGGCCACGCTTCCAAAAAGTATATGTATTCTGCTTCTATTATATACTACGAAAAGGCTCTTTCTAGGCATGTATACAAAAAGAGACTAATTACTATGAGTTTTCTGAAAGTGAGAAAGAGAAAGACACAGGTCTTCAGTTCACAGTATGAGCAACAACAATGGACGAGTGAATGACAGCATCCACAGTATCCTCGTCCATGGGGGCATTAGCAATAGCATCATCCAATGGGGCAAAGGCAGGCAGAGGAAACACCAAGTTCCTGAAATCTGTGTACTAGTCGATGTCGACGAATGACACCACATTGTAAATGAAAAACAAGAAATGGAAAGCTCGAGTTACCCTCTGATGGTGCTCATCTCACATCTGGAGGTGGAAGCCACTAAAAAATGGCAGCCATGGCACGACAACATCCTCTTCTATGAACCTCCAGAGGTCACTTATAGTCGGGATTCCCCCACCATATGCAACATTTGCAACGACCTCACCGAGGCCATTCAAGTATTTCTTAGGGAAGATTTCCTTCACCATGCGAATAATTAATGGCTTGGGGATTCCTATATCTAGCATGGAAGCGACAAAGTGCGAGCACACATCAGTGTTGACTTGATATTTTTCCTCGTACTCAAGGCAGTCTCGTCCCATGACCCACTTTATGGCTATAATTGATAGTGAATGCTTGTTCTTCATCATTCTCTTTAACCGCTTGGTAGAAATATCTCCTAGAAAGGTAGTCTGAGACTTGTGTGACACTAGCCTAATTGGGGTATTCATCCTATCAAACCTTCTGCAAATAATTTAGAACTATCCCTGCAAAGCACCTAAGTCTAGCCTATGGGAATGCTACGCACTGCAAATACTAAACTGCTAAGCCAATTGACTAACACCAATTCTACTCAAATCGCTAAGTGTGATTTCACTACCACAAAGAGGCCCATTTATAGAAAAAAAAAAGAAAGGCGTGGTAATCCGCTTACCATAAATGTGATGATAATCAAGTACCAACTTGAAAGTTATGTCTGGGTTTGCGCGAATTTCCCACCTAGTTGCGTCTGCTAAGTATGATTTGTTGCGTGCAAAACTGATGAAGGCTAATTAATTAGCCTAAGTTGGTGGCAACAATCGGCAGTGTTAAGCACGACCAAGGATTGAGGTGTCATCCTCCAGGTATGTTGCATTTCCTGAAGCAGAATTCATATCTTTTGAAATCCTGAGTGCATCTTTGGCCTAATCATTCTTTTTAAGATATTAATTGCTAACGCATACGAAGGCTTAAGCTTTTTGTAAAGAATTAGCTCATGTTCCAAGAAAATCGCATAGTACAAACAATTGTTAATTATACTTATGAATTCTTGTCAAATCAAAATGGCAAGTAATTCATCTCGCCACAAGTCAAAAGGTCAGCGGTACATGCTGCATTAAATGCAAAAAAAGGTGGTTCTCGTCTACCACCTTGAGAAAAGATCGCTAAATATTACATGTAAAAGTCTTAAGGGTTCCTTTTAAGAGCGCTTCTGAAAACATAAAGCATGAAGTTCTAAAAAAAAGCCAAGATCCAAAGTAAAAGTTGCAGAGAAATTCTAAGCAGAAAGATTCCCACAGATTAACAATGGCAGAAAGTACAAGCCAGGGGGTTAGGCCAGTAGCATCGCAAGAAATAGCTAAAGCTCTGTGAAGAGCACCGCCAGTCAATGTCTTTGAAAATATTTCATATGCTACGCCGGGTATTCTCGATAAGCCAAAATGGGAAAACACAAGGCGGCTGGATAAGCCCAAAATCTACAAAGACCAGAGCTTAGTTCATGAAGATTGGGATAATTTCCATGATCCCTTAATTGCTAAAAACCCCAAAGGACTGAGAGAATCTTCCTACGCACACATGAAGGTGTCAAGGAAGCCAATGTCATCCATAAAGAAAATATGGTTCAACATGTTTCCTCAGTATATGGTCCCATCTGTGCATTACTGCCCAGAGTTGGCAGATGCGGCCACTTGGCGTTTCAATATGAGTACCAACACTATTGAGGGCCATAATCTTTCAGTTAACATTAGTCTGACCGCCATCTGGAACATGCTTTTTATTCTAGATCATGTGCAAAGAGGAATGATAGTGGAGACATTCAATCCTAAAAAAGGAAGTGATATATGGGGCACCACGGATAAGGCTTTAGAGTTTTTCAATGAAGAAACTGGGAGAATTGCAACAAAATGTGGGAACCCGCCAGTTATTCCTACTCTGCACGATGCTTTCAAGGAAGACCTACAAGATGCCTTTTCAATGATGGCATTTTTTTCGGTCTGGACACTGACCAAGAGGTGCAATCTTTTCAATTAGGCCCAACTTTCCAATTCTGCTACCAAAAATCTTATTTCTGGTATGATTTTGGGGTTTTCCTGTCGAAGAAGATGTTAGAGTAGATTAACAAATATCCATTTGAACGAAAGTTCAAATTTGTATGTTATCTTGCTTATATGTTTTTATATCAAAACCCTGATTTCTTTGCTGAGCATATGGAGTTGTCAATATTTGACGAAAAGAGAAGGAAGAAGCCAGTTTCTGTCTGGACCCCTCTCCTCTCTTCTACTTTTGATTATTACGCATTTTCAGATCATTTTTTGACTCCAATTTTGCAAGATTTATTAAGGGAGGAATGTGCTAATCGGCTCACCTTGACTCAGACTGAGTTCATGCAAAATTTCATTCCTAAATGTGATTGGTTTTTCAGAGCGGATTTCACATTCATCCGAATGTGAGGCATCACTGAGGAACCCTTCCACCTTCCGATATGTGTGACTAATCAAGTGTTGGCTCTGGAATTATTCTAGCAGGTGGGCATTATTGATATTACCTTCTTCAACAACAAAAAGGTCAAGAGCAAGGGATTCTTCATCGGTCCGCAGACTTTCAAAACAGTGGCCATGAAAAAGAAACAGAGACGTCCGCTTCTACAGGATAAACTAGCTCATTTGGGGTTATTAATGATCTGTGATAGATGGGATTACAACTCGTTCAATGATTTACCGTATGATCACATCAAGGTAACTCACAGCCCTCGGCCTTACTGGAAGTGCAAACGCAACCCACTAGAAGATAAAGATGATTCATAGGTCGACCCGATTCATATCCCCACAAAAGACAACAAACCACCATGGCACAGGTTTTATTTCCTGGTGGGGGATTATGATGAGAACTATAAAATGGGGAAGGCTATGCGCAATGAGCTAAAGGATAAGGAAGAATGGAATGAAAAAAAGATTAGAGCCTTCTGGATATATCACCAGGAGATAAAACAGGTTGATGCGCGTTATGATGACATAGTAGAAGATAAAGAATTTGAGAGGCTATGGGATGAAGAGCATCCTACTCCCAACTCAAGCGATAGCGGTGGTAACGACCTCGATGAAGAAGAAGAGCAGTCAAAGGAGGAAGTGAGACATTAGTATCCTTCGCCTAGCAAAAGAGAAAGTCTATAGGGAAAATTTTCCTGTGTCGCTTCAAATGTACGACTAAACGTGTCGCGATCCTCACAGACACTCACCTGGGCCTCAAAAATGGAAAGAGTTCCCTAGCAGCAACAACCAAAAGCTATAGAAACTGTGGTGATCGAAGATTCCCCACCCACTAAGTGGAAACGAACTAAAGCTATTTCGAGCGAAGGATCACAAGGAGCCACTGTAGGTCAAGTGTTAGTAGCAAGCCAGGAGCCCAAAGTAAGTAAGCAATCAACGACAAGCGAAGCACCGCCAACGTCCAGTCAACAAGTAAATTTTGCTTCCATTTTTCTTACTTCTCAATCTTTGGTGTCCCCTTCCATTCCCATGACACCTAGTACTGCAAGCATCAGCCCTACTTTTCCTGCTCCTATTGCATTATTCCTGGGAGGTTTCTCCCAATTTTCCCAAACTAGGCCATCTATCTTAACACCCTCGTGGACTTTCATGCCTCCCACTGCTGCTCAATATCTCCTCAATGAAATCCCAATCGCAATCAACAACCTTATTGCCTCTGCTACCCCAGGTCTAACCCAACATGCCCAACAAATAGACTCAATTATGACCACCTCATCGTCGCAACTAATGAGCCCTTCCGCTAATTCGCAAACCGAACCATGGCAGGTTCCCTTTGTCTCCCCAAAAATTGTTAATCTCCCACCAGGGAAAATGCAAGGGGCCACTACACGGGTATTTCCTTTTGCCCTGCCTCCTGGTGCACCTATTGCTGGCGGACTGGTTCGGTTGCCATTCGAATTCATATCATAGGGAGAAGCCACAAAGCAAATGCGAACCCTAAGAATCCAAAAATGTAAAGCAAAGGATGATAAGAAGGAGGCAGAGTCCAAAGTATATATAGTTTACAATGAAGAGAAAAAGGTGTTGAATTTCGCCACCATGTACCCAAACATTGCCAAACCACAAGGGGAGATGCTCCCAGGTTATTACGACATGTATGCCATGGGACTTGATATGACTGCAGCCCAACCACAGGATAAGGTAGAACTCATGGAGGAAACACAGCAGGTAGTGACGACTGACTTCCTGAAGTTTGGTCGTTAATTGAAGAAAAAGGAGGAGCAGCTAAAGCTGATGAGGGAATGAGTCAATTTCCTAGAAACGAAAGAGAAATCATTAGAAGTTGTGGTTGCGCGCTTGTATGAGAAGTTGCAGACGAAGGAGTCATAGCAAAGCAAGCTCCAGGAGAAGCTCAATAAATCCCAGTCTGTTGACCCCATACTGCTTAATAAGCTATGAGCAAGGAACCAAAAGTATCAAAGCCAATTGACCTCGATGGAGAAAAATCTGCAACAAAAGAAGGAAGAATTGGCAGCTCATAGCGCTCTATATGAGCAAGAATTATAAAAGAACCATAAGGACTTTGAGGGCTGAAAGGCCCAATTAGAAAAAGAACTTTAGGAAGTGAAGTCCTCTCTTAACACATCACTAGCAAACCACACCCGGGCCAAGGAAAACTGGCGTAAAGAAATGAGCAGCTCTGGGGAGCAACTAGCGGCTGCAAAAGGAAGGAATGTGGAATTAACAGAGGTTATTAGCTCAAAGGATGCAAAAATATCTTCTTTGAAGAGCTCTCTCCAAGCCTCCTCTATGCAGCCAGACCTCATCCCATTAAATCAACATATATATATATATATTTCTTATTGGGAAAAGGTTAAAACCTTCTGCCTAACACTATAGCCGACACTACGGTTCATCTCAAAGGCCACCATATTGAGCTAGGAGGTCCATGGAACAAGTGATAAATTCTCATGTTTCATCTCAGAAAAAGTTCTGGAAGCAAAGAATTTGCTCACCAGTCTATATTCGGTCTTTGACAAGGACCTAGCTAGGGCGGGAATCGAAGATCGGGATGTTGCTACTCAAATGGCCAATAGGTTCATCCATTGCCACTCGGCCTTGCTACAGACTAAAGCAACTACAACTACTTTGAACTAAACTATAGACGACATGTGGAAAAATTTCTCCTAGCTAAGCGAGTTTGGTTTGCCATCTCCATTCTTTGAAGATGGGTCGATAGCCACGACCGAACATATTCCAGAAAAAAATTAAAGAAAAGGAACGAGACCCAAACACTTTCCAGATTTTCAGCCATCCTCCTACTGCAGCAGACATTGAAGGTGTCATCCATTCTCTTACGCAGCTACTTTTCCGTTGTGAAGGAGGGGTCGGTTTGCCTGATACGCTACCTCATAAAGAAATGATCGACCTAGGCGGAGCGCAAGAAAATTTGCGCAAACTAGAGAAACCATCAGAAGATGACTGGTCGCCCTTGCAGGCAGCACTTTCTAAGCTCTAATTTTTTCGCCAATGGATGGCACTCTGTTCTGTGAACCAAATAATTTTTTTGGGTTTTATGTTTCTCAAGTGAAATGCCCTTTATAGTCGCCAAAAGCTATGAATTGAAAATTCATGATGCTCCCTTCGGGTTTGATTTTTGGCTAAATGTCAGCCCATGCTTTCAACATTTTCCTCGGCCCCTTTTTGGTTATCGTTGCGACTTCTGCCACATGTCTACTCACCGCACTTTGAATGCATTTCCTCTTCGCTTTTCTTTTGGCCTCCTGAGATGCTCTCACGTGCCTTCACTGCGGGCTACTTTGATCTTTTCCCTTTTTGCTGCCTCATCGGAGCTCACTTGCGTGCCACTTAGCTCTCATTCACATAAGGATTAGGCGGGCCCCACAATCGACATCTGCAGTAAACATTATGCTACGTGTCTTCTCTGCGCAAGCTCTCAGCGAAGGAATGGAATATTGAACACAGGCAACGAAATGTTGCCACGCGTCTCCGCAGTGCACACTTCTTCAACGCAAGGGATGAGGCAAACTACAAGCTACGAGATGTTGTCACGTATTCTAATCGCCTATCCCAAAAGGCAACACTTGTCTGCACAAGGCTTTGTTGGACTACTACCATCATTCGCAGGGGATGCACCTGAATGGAGGGTGGCCAAATGTTGTGTCTCAAATATTTTTCTGTTACAACGGTCGTGAGTGATCATTGCCTCGACATGATTACTCAGATTCTGAATCTTTTCGGTTGCTACTCGCCAAGCAGTGGAGGGCTTGTTATAAATACGGCTCTTTGCTTCGGTTCCAGGGGAGTTCAGTGATTTTCATGGTTTTAGAGGTTCCAACACTTTAGGTTACAAGTTTAGTATTATATGATTTTTCCAACTTTTAGAATTACAAGATTGTTGGAGAGACCAGGCCTTTGTACTGTTTAAGCTATTTGCAAGACTCACAGACTGTGCCATTGTTCAACCTTTCTGTCTCTTATGCTATTGATAAACTTTATGTTGTGCCAGTATTGTTTGAATGGTTTATTTGTCGTACTTCTATAATTTGAATGTGAGTTTGCTAGTTTAGATCATGTCTTTCGACTCTTCTTTTCAATGAAAAGGTGTGATTATTATATTATGTCATTGAATAAGTTGTTCATGATATTATCCTTGATTTCTATTACTCTAAGAAATGGTAAATTTCTAAGCAGGCCCTTAGTTCATATCCAAAGGATAGGTTTATTGTGCCTTTTGTCTAAATTTTGGTGTATCGCCTATCTTTTATTTTTATATCTGCTTTCGTTTCCCATTCCAAAACCCCAGTTATAGAAGAAGTCGACTTCTTTAAAATTCAGAGGCGCAATAGGTCCCCCATAAACTGAGTTTCCCACAAAGGGCTGTTACCTTGCCAATTTTTGGCATCAACAATACACATAGCTTTGGCCAAAGCAATTAAACTGTAAATGGTAGGTAGATCTGGAAAATAAAATATACTCCCCTCTATTAGTCCATATTTAGCACCCGTCTCAGAAGATAAAGCCAAATCACATTTAGAAGAAAACTACTTTCCTCATGAAGACAATAAAACATGCATATATCCAATGATTCTACAAATCTCTTTTATTTTTATGCAAAAATGATTATATGAAGGTCTTTTGTTATTTCAATCCTTTCATGCATAATGATGGTTAAATATATAATTGACATGCAATTCGATTATGCAACTTGATTATTGACATGCAACTATGTGAGTGTGCGTAGGATTTCCATTGTGCTGACTATTGTTAGGCAGCTAGGTCATCTCTACCTCAACCATGTTCTCACCTTCAACCTATTCCTGCACACATTTGTACTCAATATCTCACCAATAGGTTAGCTCATAAAACCATAATCAATAATCGAAATATTTGCATCATAATAATTCATCATTTTTTTAATCACAATAGCATGCATTTTAAAGATAACATCTAAATTATCATCCATGAAAACACATTAATCTATGATTCAAGCACATATTTTCCAATGGTCTCATCCAATTCCATTTATTATCAAATAAAGTTTATGCAAACAAAATTGAGATGTGACATCGATTATATTCCTAAACTGCAAGATCAAGGGAAACGAGGAAGAACAAATTGTAAATAATTTATGATTAAACAATGAAAAAAATGTGAATGAATATTAATTTCAGATCTTTGAAGAAACTGACAATTAGAGAAATTTTTTTGCAACATTTGTGTGGAAACCCATTTCATAGTGTAAAAATTTTAACAGGAGGAAACAAAAGACATACATATTTACGCATTACATACATTTTGGAGACTTAGTAGCTTAGCGACAAAGAAAAGTTATAATACATTATAATATGTGTATATGTATATGTATATGTATATATACATATGTATACTTACATATATAATATATACATATGTATTCATATGTATATGATGTATACATATATATACATATGTTATATACATATATATAACAATATATATACATATTATATACATATACATATATATATACATATATATATATATATACATATATATACATATATATATATATATATACATATATATATATATACATATATATATATATATATATATATATATATATATATATATATATATATATGTATATATATATATATATATATATATATATATATATATATATAGTTTTCCCATGAATCTACAAACAAAGAAAAAGGTCCATTACAAGTAGCTTTAAACTAATTTTTATCATGGGAGTCATGACAATCTATTTTATTTATAGGGAATTAATCCATTTCCCATGCTAACAATTATGAAGATATGACAATAACTATGATAGTTTCTTGTGAGGTTAATTTTGACAAATTGTTTAAAGAATTACCATTGATGATTGTTGTCATTCCTAACAATCGTTTAATTTGCATTGTAGGGGAACAATCATTCAGAGATATAAGGCAATGTAAGAGGTATTTATAGGGTTTGTTCAGCTTAGGATGACACTTTCATTCCAATTGTTTTTTATTAAGGGAAAACAGGTTTTGATGGGACATGAAACCCATTACAAATAGATTTTTAAGGGACCCAAAACCCTATCATAAGAAAGAAAGTTGCAAAAGAAATGATTTGCAAACCATCAACAGTCAAATAAACAAAAGCCACTAATAAAATAGTAATACAAATACAGATTGCACATAAACAAGAATTGAAAAGGCCTTAAACGCAAAAATAACTAGGAATTAAAAGGGACCGGGAACCCTTAATAGATCATAAACACAACTTGTGTTAGCCAGGCCACAACTAACCATCTGCTCAGAACAATCAAAGCTGAGCCAAAGAAGATAAAAAACATAATGGTGTAGAACACCAACAAAACCCTAATTTTCAATAGTTCCAACACATACAAAATTCCCACCTCCATAGGGGAATTAGATAACACATCAGAATCTTAGGGAACATCAGCCATCTTGCAACACCATTCCTCCTGAATTGCCAACCCAAAATCCATCTCAATAGGATATGGCTCCCCTCTATAGGAGAGGATGAGAAATGAACCCATAATACCAAATCCAACACTCTCCAACACACACCAGCTCCACCTCAATAGGAACAAGCAAAGATGAAGAGCTCTTCCAACCAAGCCAACAACATCCAGCTCCACCTCAATAGGAGAGGGCTCCACCTCAATAGGAGCAGTCTCCACCTCAATAGAAGATACTGATTGTATAATCCAAAAGAAATAAAATCTAGTAGATAGGGCACACCCAACATCCTATGATTGCAGGAGCAATAGAAACAAGAAGAAAAATATAGGAAACACCCCAACCATTAGTAGAAAAAATAGGCAAACCTAAGCCTTCAGAATAAACATTTGGATAAGCTCAACCAACAGGAGGACAACAACCCCAACCTTCAAAAATATTTTTAGAGTCCAAAAGGGGTTGAACACAACACAAGATTTACAAATCTAGGTTATGAGGATCCCAGAAAAAAGCAAGAAACAAACAGAGAAAGGGACATTCAACACTCCCTTAGGAAAAAATTGAGTTATGAAAGAACACAACTTGTATAGGAAAAAAAAGTCAAGGAATAGTCCAAGCTTCTTATCCACCAAAAATAGACCAACCCCCAACAACAAAAAGAACATAATAGACCATAGGGGGACCGAGACAATAGAAACTATCAACAAGAGCAAAACATTCAAGCAAAGAAAAAGAGAGATACCTTCCTCCACTAAAAAAACATCCACATTAGAAACATGGAGGGAAAACCACCACTCCATCTTAGTCTTTATAGTAAAAAAGACATTAAGCACAACTCTCCAAAGAACCTCCCCTAACCACTAGGGGAGCTACTTGGAAATTGACTCGGGGAGAAAAGGCACTCACCCATCTCTAACATAGAAACCCAAAGAGCTGTTAGCAATCAAGAAAAGAAGCAAAACAACCCCCAAACCAGCTCCAGCATAGAACACCACAGACAAAGGAATCCCAGAGGACAAGGGCTCCAACACAACACCATTTGCAAAAAATAGACATGAACCAAACAACAACCAGTTCATCGTTAATAACCTTTCCATTTCCTTACGAACTCCAAAAAACCAACCAGCTAAATACTTCAAACTCCAATTCTCGCTTTACCACTCTAGACAACAACCCACAACTGCTTTCATTGATAGAAAACTATCCACCATTAGCAACTCTACCACTTCCTTACCGACTCCAATAAGCTAGCCGTCAAGAAGCACCAACCGCAACCCATCTTCCTCGTCCTCATAATCAACATCTCCCTCACCCTCTGCAACAGGGGAATTCAAATGCCTACCCCTGCTCCTTTTCTCATCGCTCACCATCTACTTCTCCCCATTCAAAGTCTTTCTCTTTACTTTCATTCCAATTGTTATTTTGATGAAATAAAGGGTATTTAGGGTTCTTGTGAGTTATAGTAGAGTGAAGGTGAATAAAGTTGAAGGGTCAATGTACAACTCTATTAAGACCATTGTTATGTGATGACTCCATGTACTATCATCGATTAGTGAATGCAATATTTGCAACACATCCTTTGTAGAGTTTTTCTTTCATTTGAGTTTTTGTGTGTATTTTGTTAATTGTTTAAAATTTTTTGTTAATCCAAATATGTAATATTATTTCAGGTAATAGGATAATTTGTTGAGAGATATAAAAAAGAGAATATAAAAATCAATTAATAAGACATCATCAAGATTATCAATTCATTAATTTATAAATCATTAATACATCTTCATTTTCTAAAACTAGTATACTTATCTTTAAAAAAATGTATGTAAAAAATATTAAGAATCTATTTTCTATTAATTTTTTTATTAAAATGAAATCAAGGCTTCAAGAATGATATCTCTTAGTGACTTTTACATATATTTTTTTAAAGATAGGTATGCTAATTTTACATTAGAATTATTTTTAAAAAAATCTATTAATTTACATTTTTTACATTTTTATTGGAAGAGTCTTTTATTATATAATTTGATAAATAAAATAGTATTAACTTCACTAAATAAAAAAATAATAAAATAGTTAATAATAATTATCACTCAAAGTTTTATTTGATGAGTATAAATAATTTTTAGATTTAAATTAATATTCAATAATAGTTAAATAATACACATCTTTCACACTTTAAGTTGTATATCTTATCTTTCACACTTAAGATAGCGTACAATTTATTTTTTAGAGATGTAATTCTCTAATCTCACATATGAAAAATAATTTGAATATACTTGATTAAGCTTGGTTTGTCTTATTTAGCTATGTTTATCCATAAATCTAAAAACAAATCCTCTTACTATATAATGTCATATTCATCATCTTTTGTAAGGAATTCAAGGTCAATAATTATTTATTTTTACTTTTATTTGATTTTTTTAACAATATTTACTTTATTATGTCAAAGGTGTTCCCTCTATGAAATGAACCGAGTTTCCTTTGACGATCGACAATGTGCAGTGTTGGAGGAGGATGCAAGACGATGAGATTGATCTCATCCCTTCATCACATAAATTAATATTTAGTGCCTGTCAACGAATTTGTTCTGTCCTTGTCCCAAATCCCTAATAATAGTGTTGGAATTAAAGGCATGACCAATTTATCAATGAGGTGTAGATTCTTTCATCTCTACAACATCCAAATCTAGTACGCCTCTATCACTGCACTTCTCTAGAGGGAAAAGATTTGCTTCTTATTTATGAATTGTGAAAAATGGTACTATGGCATATCATCTCCACGAAAGAAAGAATGGGAAAGGCTTAAATTGGAAAACATGTTTAAAAATTAGCATGGAAACAATTAATGCCTTGGAATTCCTTCACAAATAGAGCCCTTTGGTGGCGTATTTCAAAGATATCAGAATAATTTATTTATACTAGGGGAGAAGACCTAGTATCCGTCAGGGCTAACTTCGCACAACTATAGAATTCAAACCATACATCGAATCAATTTTTTTTTTATGGGTTTTTTTCGCTCACGAGTTAAGTGATTATAACTAAGGTTTTGGCTTATGGGCAATTTGATTGAGTGTGGGAGTGTTGGATATGCGCGCGGAGGTCAAAAAGTCACCTTTTAGAGGTGTCGTCCGTTTGCCGCCACCTAATGTCCCAATATCCGCCCGCTATAATTTCAATCAATTATAGTTTTTTTAGCACTTAAAATCCACTCAAATCATTCACTTTAGCACTTAATGAGCAGCTATTGGTGTTTTTGTAATTATTTATTCAATAAAATAAAGTTTTTTAATGGATCAAAGTGAATTTTTTTTTGAGGGGTTAAGTGAGCATGGAGGTGGTGGTAATTCAATGGGGGGTGATAATTGGGTCCTTTCCCCTATGTGGTATCGAAGCTTTCAAAGGAATTTTTATGCATTTTAGCACTCATTCTTGTGGTGGGTATGTACATAACTTTGCCATTAAAACAATCCACTGTACACATGGGAGGAACTTTGTCATTTATTTTCACATGGATTAGTTCCTTTAAGCCTTTAATGCTCTGTTTTGATTTGGTCCTCTAGCAAACCCATGGGAAAAGTACAATATTTTTCACTTTGTGAGCATTTCTACTTTTCCTATTGACATTAATGAATGCGAACTTAAGGTTGAACCTGATAATTATCTTTCAAACCTAGGCAGATTCAACAAGTGGCATAATGCAATTATAAAGGGATGTATTTTAGGGGTGGATTTAATTATAAAAGGATCATTTCTTTTAGTACTATTTATATGTTCATACTCTTTTTAGGCATTTGGTTTCCTAGAGATTGATTATAGTGCTTTATGGTGTGCATATGTATTTAGCCCAGGATATTGTTTTGGTAAGCCTTGCAATATTTTTAAGTTCTATTTTATGTAATTAAATCAATATAATTTTTTCCATGAGCATGTCGTCCTGTAATTATAACAATACGAGTTTTAGCCATGTACAAAGTAGGATTGGAATACTATGTATTATATCCCCTATATACCGCTTCTAGTTATCATATTTTGAAATCAACAAATTAATATATGCTTTATATGGATTTGTGCTTATAATGCCTTATCAGATTTACACATAAATATCGACTAAACCCATGTATATTGTTGTGGTAGTGGTATAAGTAACCTTTAAAATCAATATTGATAAAAGTTATAGTTTTTTATTATTTCATTGAACCATTCATCACTCCTTACATTAAATTATTGAGACATAGTGTTACAATGTTTTATGCAGTTGAAACGGTCTCAAGTTACCTACTTAACTTTCAAGCAAATACGATTGGCAGGTGTAAATCTAGACTCCACAACCTTTGTTACCATTCTCCTCGCTTATGCAAAAAAGGGGGCTTTGGAATAGGGTATGGACATCCATCAAAGCATAAAGGATAAAGGAATTTTGTCAGATGTTGTAGTTGCAACAACCTTGGTAGACATGTATACAAAATGTGGAAGCATAGACAAGGCACATGAAGTGTTTGACAAGGTGCCTCGAAGAGATGTGGTCTCGTGGATTGCAATGATTACAGAATATACATAAAATGGATTTGTTGAAAAGGCTTGAAAATTTTCCAAGCAAATGCAATTGTCAGGTTTAAGGCTGAATTCCACAACCTTTGCTAGCATCCTCCCTGCCCATGCCAAAATGGGAGCTTTGGAACAATATGGACATCTATCGAAGCATAAAGGATAAAGGAAATTTGTCAGATATTATAGTTGCAACTACCCTAGTAGATATGCATGCAAAAAATGGAAGCATTAACAAGAAACATGAACTATTTGATAGAATACCTAAAAAAGATGTCATCTCATGCATTTCAATTATTACAACATATGTACAAAATGGATTTATTGAAAAGGCTTTAGAAACTTTCAAGAAAATGCAATTGGTAGGTGTAAAGCCAAATTCCACAATCTTTGCCAGTATCCTCCTTGCCTGTGCCAAAATGGGAGTTTTGGAATAGGGTATGGACATCCATCAAAGCATCATAGAAGGAGGATTTTTTTCAAATATTATAGTTGGAAATGCTTTGGTAGACATGTATGCAAAATGTGGAAGCATAGAAAAGACATATGAATTGTTTGACAAAATGCCTCAAAGAGAGGTTGTCTCATGGAATGCAATGATTGCAAGATATGCACAAAATGATTTTTTTTAAAAAGCTTTAGAAAATTTCAAGAAAATCCAATTGGTAGGTGTAAATCCAGACTCCAAATTTTTTTCCAACATTCTCCTTGCCTATGCCAAAATAGGAGCATTGGAACAAGGTATGGACATCCATTGAAGCATAATAAATAGAGGATTTTTTTATCAGATGTTACAGTTACAACTACCTTGGTGGACATGTATGCAAAATGTGGAAGCATAGAAAAAGCATGCGAACTATTTGACAAAATTCCCTAAAGAGATGTCATCTCATGGAATGCGATGATTGCAAGATATGTACAACATGGATTTTGTAAGGATTCTCTCAAAATATTTGAAGTAATGAAACACTTTGGAACATATCCTACCATTGTAAGCTTTGCTTGTGTTCTATATGCATGCATCCATACAGGTTTAGTGGATGAAGGTTGTGCATAATTCAATCACAAGTAACCTTTATTGCATTACACCTACAATTGATCATTATGTTTGCATAGTTGACCTTCTTGCCCGAGCTGACTATCTTTAAGACACTTTACACTTTATCATTAAGATGCTAGTTAAACCTGTGGTGGTTGTGTGGATGTGTTTTCTGGGTGCCTATAGATCGCATATGAACATTGATTAAGTAGGCCCAACTTATGAATGTGGCCATTGATTAAGTAGGCCCAACTTGTGGTGTGTAACATTGATGCATGCATACTATGCAACACTTTCCATATTGGTTGTCGTCCTAGAGGAGCTTTGATGTTCATATCATTCATTGCTTCAAGTTCCCTGCCATGAATACCTAATGCTTGAGTATAATGCATTGCATTATAACAATATAAAAATTGATTTATTGAGCATATATAAGGTCTAATGATATAAGATCTAATGAGGCAACCTATATCAAAATTCATTTTCCACCAGTCCATCGTTTTCTTTGGAAGACTTGATTCGCAAGGAGTTTAACATGGGCTACCATGCTAGAATAAAGCTCCACTCCTCATCATGAATAGGAGTGTTAGGAGGTTACTAATTTCAACTACTTCTTTGAGTATGTTCTTTCACTAGGATTTACTGAAATTAGCTTCTTGTTGCACTCTTGCACTTTTCTTATAGACTGTTCTTGTTCTATGTAACCTACTATTTGGTGAGTTTCATCAAGTGGAAGGTATTGGGGAATTCTTTCCAAATATGGTAGATAAAACTAAAAAGGTGAGGGAAAAAGAAATTAATCTTGTCAATGAACTCATTCTAGTAAGTGAAAAGCTTCAATGAATTCAATAAGATCTCAAGAAAATAGGCAAAATGTATTATTTGGGAGTTTTATTTTTCTTTAGTTAAACATGAGCCTGGTTATTTACTCTTTTCTTAAAATTAACCAAGCCTGAAAATAATTTGTATTGTAAGTGCTCTTCTTTTAGTAATATATTTGGCTTTAATGTTCCTATGGATTTGAACTATTGTAAATTTTGTTTTTAAAATATTCATAGAGTGTTGTTGGAGTTTATACTATTAAGTGAATAATAGTTGATGGAGTTGTTTGAGATGTAAACACAAATCCTTTTTCCAATTTAATTGGTCCTGCATGTTAATGCAATTAATGAAGTTCATATAAATGAATATCATGAGCCCCTTACATCACTAAAATGTCACAATTGCCAAGTGCAATCATCACATGCAAAATGGCTCAAAGGTCCATTAGACGAGGAAGCATATCGATTCCTCTTCATATAAATGAGAAGAATGGATAAGAATAGATTATTGGAAACATTATTTTGTTGGATCCTATGCATCTAATTTTAAGGAAAATAAATTTGTATAGGGATTATGAACAAAGGCAAATAATATAAATGCCTACACATTCAAAAGTAGTGTTGGTCAATTTTATCAATGGATCCAATAGTACACAAGGATCACTTTCCCATATGGCTTTTTGAACCAAGGTTACCTTAATGGTCTTAATAGTCTTGATGTTAGTCAAAATAATTTTGCTTTATCTTTTTAATTCTACAACATATAATTATTCATATAGTGTCCTTTATACATACATATAAATGGAGAAATACATCCTCAACCAAGGATATGCCAATACCTTAGTGCAATTAGAACAAGCTTGAAATTGTTAGAAAATGTGCACTTGCAATAACCCTACATGAAAGGGACCTACAAATGAGACAAAAGCAAGGCCAAATAGCAAATTAGTGGAAAGGGTTCGCACAAATGGTTTGAAGTGGACAAACTTGGGACTCAAGAGATCAAGCAAATAAATAGATAATGATGCAAGAGAGGATGTTGAGGAAGAAGGAAAAGGAACAAAAACTATGCAAATGATCTAAAAAATATGAATTCACAAGCAATGGTATGTTTGTCAAGGTACAACAGGGATAATGCCCTTAGAGCCTTACCTTGTAACTTGTGGATTATTGAGAACCATTAGCAAGCTTGCAACAAAATAGTGTAGGCTCATGGTATTCAAAATAATTTAATAGGGCCGATAAGTAATTTACATCTTATAATACAACTTAAATTATATCCCTCTCTACATATTTATCTCTCTTTGTCTCTTTCTCCCTCTCCCTCTATATATTTATCTCTCTCTCATCCCCTCTATCTTTACCAAGTTATCTCTCTGTTTGTCTCTCTCTCTCTTCCCCCTCTATCTTTCCCATTATATTTATCCTCTTTCTCTTCACATATATCTATATCTCTTTCTCACTCTATCTCCCCCTATTTCTCTCTCCCTCTCTATTTGTTTATCTCTACTTCTCTTTGTATGTCCCTCTATCTGTCTACCTATCTCCCTCTCCCTCTCCCCCTCCCCCTCTCTCTATATCTCATTATATCTCTATCTCTCTACCACTCTATCTCACAATTTATAACTCTATCTCTAACTCTCCATATTCCTCTATATATCTCTCTCTCTTCCTTTATATTTCCCTGTCTCTTTCTATCTTTATCTCTCCCTCTACCTCTCTCTCTATCTATATCTCCCTCTCTCTTCCTCTCTTCCTTTATCTTCATCTCTACAACTATCTTCCTCTCTACCCCTCTATCTCTAAACATGTCTCCCTCTCTCTATCCATCCATCTCTCTCCCTCTCCCTCTTCCTAGACTTCTATATCTAATTATCTTTGCCTCTTTATCTCTATCTCTCTCTATTTATCACTTCCTACCTCTATATTTATCTTTCTCTTCCCCTCTTTCATTGTCTCCCTCGGCTTTCCTCTTTATATATTTATCTCTTTCATCTTTATCTATCACTCTCTCCTCTCTATTTTTATCTCTCTCTTTCTCTCCATATCCCTTTCCTCCATCTCCATCTCAATCACCATTCTTCTCCTTCTCTCCATATCCCTGTCCACCATCTCCATCTCAATCTCCATTCTTCTCCTTCTCTCCACATACCTGTTTATCTCTATCCCCTCTCTCTCTCTCTCTTTCTCTCTCTCTCTCTCTCTCACACACACACACACACACACACACACTCTTCCCCCTCTGTCTCCCTCTTTCTATATCTACCTCTCCCTTTGTCTCCCTCTCTCCCTATTGTAGGTATAACATGAGCCCAGGAGCTTGATTATTTTATGATTCATAGGTTTTATTTCAATTGTGTTTGGATTAGTACAATGTATGCATAGTTGATTTGAAGCTATCACTTCCATTGAGACCTTTATTGCACAAAAACATCATTTGCTAAGTGCACTACCAATTGACCTCATGTATTGCACAAATGTACCTAAAAAAAAAGCCCCTTTTTTTTCCAAATTGAACCTTCCACATCCTCTTTTATTTCAATAATAATATAGTAAATCATAAAAAAAAAAATTCTTAAATTTAAAAAAGATAAATAAAAAATAATAATATAGTAAATCATAAAAAAATATTCCTAAACTTTGAAAAGATAAATGATAAAAAAAATTACTTCAATTTTTCTTTACAAATGATTTTATTTGTTTATATAAATATCATTTTTAATATTTATCAAAACAATATTTCTTCACAATTTTATATTTATATTGATATTTTTTATTATTAACTAGGGGAGAGGGGCCCATAGTGGAGCGGGTACCAATAGTGGGGATAGAAGTAGTCCTCAATGGGCCTCATAGTGGAGCATCTTAATATCCAATTGTAAAACACTTTTTATCCATAAAGTACACAAACTAACAAATCATGTGATGCCACATTGATGCACCAATTAAAAATGACTTAGTGCACCACTATCAGTCTCACTTTTTTTTTTAGCCTTTTTTAATACCTTAACAAAAAGCATGCTGATGTGGCATCATATTTGATGATGTGACCCTAAAATTAATTTTTTTAAGTAGGTAAGTTGCCAAATAAACTACTATACAAAATTGGGACTGATTTGAAATTCCATGTAGGATTTTGAGATACACGAAATTACGGTGTTCCACTATGGGCACCCGCCCCCCTACTTTATAGTGAAAACTATTAAGACATAATTCCTCACACAAAATTGTGATCTAAAATTTTATAACCTGAATTTAAAAACTTGCCCACAATTTATTTTTTGACACTTTTTTATTAAAACTTACTTATTTTAAGCAATGATAGAAGCAAGATAGAGGTGATAGTTATTTATGATTAATAAAACCTATTTGACTTTTATAAAAATATTATACATGATTAAAAGAAGAGGGGTGATGAAAAGGCAATGGTTCAAGTATAGTAAGGGTAGAAGTAAACTCTATTCAATTCGATAATTTGAAGGTATGCAGTCTGAAGTTAGGGTGCTCCACTATGGGCCCCTCTACCTATTTATTTGAAGACAGGGCTTCACAAAACAGTTAGATTCTTGATCAAGGTTCTTGATTAGGATTCATAATAAGGAACCTGGCATCCAAAGAACTTAAAAAAGTGTTAGTGTTGGTTTCCTAAATCCCTTAGACTACTTCATCTGTAGATGTCCTTCCTTCCTTCATTCAATCTTAAGATTCACTGTGTAAGATTAAGGGGAGATGGGACAGAATTGAAATTGTAGTATTTGGTTAAACAATAAAACACATGATGAATTCCTTGGAGAGATTGGCAACTAGGAAATTGTTGCAGCACGTATTATTACCCATACCACAATTGAGAACTTAAACTGGAAGAACATAATTCAATTATCTGCACATTACATGGTTCCAATGGACACATATCCAAGTGGCTCAGCGACAAAAGTATTCCATTAACATTATAGTTTGCTCTTTTATATATAGTTTCCCCAGATCTACAGACTAAAGTAAAAAATATATATACAAGTAGTTGTTACCTCGACATTACATACTATATCTAAAGCCTAACAAGATCCTCAGAGTCTGGCAGAGGCATCCACAGGATAACTTCCGAGAACCCTCAGAAATGTGGCGAACTCTTTGAGCTCCGTTAAGGCATTCTGAACGCGCTTGTCCAAAAGGGAGGCTTCAAAGTCTATGTAAAACACATACCGAAACTTCTTCACAAAGCCCGACCCGTGTCCCACATCGTGGGCGGGTGGATTTCTACTGGTGCTCTCCAACTTTGTCAGATTAATGTTGCGAGCAAGCCGAGGAAGCCACCAGAGAACGCCGGGTCCCATCGCGAATGGCTCCCACGATCCGAAGTCTTGCACGGCCGGTCGGCGGGTGGAACGATTGGTCACGGGCCAAAATAAGGAAGCGGGTGAGTTGCAGGATTCGTCCTCGATACCTCGGGCCAACACGCGCAGGCCGTAAATTTCCGCGGCCCGGATACTAGCTATGGCGCCCATGTCACGCAGGCCGCTCCGCGACACGCACTCCGCCGCGCCCGCGGTGTCGTCCGTGGTTTGCTTGGAGACTTTGGGCAGGCCCAATCTGGTTAGGGTTCGCTTGCAGTGGGATAAGGCTAAAGGATGGCTCATCACGCGCTTTATCTGTTCCCGCGCCACGCCCGGCAAGGCGAGGAGGCAGTAACGAACCGGGTAATGGATTTCTCCTACGATGTGTAGGCTGTAGTCGAGTAGGAGGTCGTAGTTTGGGTGGATGCTGCCTTCCGCCGTGCTTTCTACGGGCAGAACCGCGCGGTCTGCGACCCGCCTCTCCACAGACTGGATGGCCCTGCCGTATGTGTGGCAAGGTAGGGCCTGGCAGCCCGGGTGGGTCGCCGCGGCCGCCTCTTCGCTGTACGCGCCCGGGATGCCCTGGTAAGCCACGCGCAAGGCGCCCTGCCCGCGCCTTTTATCTTGTTCCGGTATTGACAGAGCTCGTTTCAGCGCCAACAGACGGTGCTCCGTCTGCTCAGTTATAGACTTTATGTCGACTGCTCCGTTGCCTCCGTTTGGGCCATTGAATGCCAACACTTGGACTGCAGTGGACGGCTTGTTAAATAACACGACGCGAGATCGAATCCCAGCTGCGACAGGGGCCTTTGTTTTCTGGGCGTTTTTGATGTTACAGAGAGCAGGACTGTTTTGCGTTCCGCCGAGAAGATTCATGGCAGCACTGCTAAAATTTCCTGAGACAGGATTCACTTCCGGAAATGATGGAGCTTTGGATCTTTAAGCTACTTGATACATCCAAACATGGGTATTTTATAGAACAGCCCACCCGGATCCGGGATCCGAACTCATTTTCAATCTGAGTTGTACTCACTAGGTGTACTCTGGTGGCCCGCGGAGACGATCGAACACGTCAAGATGTATAAAATTTGTCATTATCCGCTTGTTTATTCTCTAATTTTTAATTTTCTGATGTGTATGTCGGTTTTTTAGTAAACTCCAAGAAACTAGGAAAAAGTGGAGCTTAATATCTTATCTTTTAAGTAGTCATAGGGAGGACGAGGCTTTCCGCTTTACTTTTAATGCTCAGATTTACTTTTGACGTGTTTTTTTATGGTTATCTACAGATGTGATGATTCAGATGATCTTATCCACTATTTTTTATATTATTATTTTTTTTCATATTATTGAATTGATCTTGGTGCTTAGTCCCTTAGACTTATATTTGTTGATATTCACTACATTAATTATCACATGACGATTGTCTTACAATATGAAACTGTCCAAGCCTATATTTAAGCTTAGGTTCAATATAGGGTTAGTGCTTAGTCCCTTAGGTTAAGTTTATGGAAGAAGTTTGGGTTTTTATTTGTTTTTATTTGAAAATAATCTTATCGATGTGAGTGTGTGCGCATGCGTGCAACACATCCGTGTGCGCATGCGCGTGCGGCGCGTGTCGTGGGCGTGGGCGTGTGGCACGTCCGCGTTCGCGTGCGCATGCGTGTGCGCCATGTGTGTGTGGGTGGTCCACGTGTGCATGCATGTGCGTTGTGTGTGTGTGTTTTGTAAATGAATTTTTTTAGTAGTAAATTTGAATTTGGTATTGGATATTTAGATTGAGAAATTTTCTCTGCCAAATTAAAGACTTTTATGTGTGTGTGTGCATGTGTGTGTGTTGTAAATGAATCTTTTTAGTTGTAAATTTGAATTTGGTATTGGATATGTAGATTGGGAAATTTTCTCTACCAAATTAAAGACTTTTATGACTATGTGATGGTTTACATGACATCAAAGTCATTGAAACAAATATTTAACACACTATAAGTCGTCTTTGAAAGAGTCAAGTTCAAGAGGATGCTCATTAATGATTGATTCAATAAATAATAGATGATGATATTTTGATATTTCTTTTACATCTTCAAATCTAGACTATTCACATCCACAATTAAAAATCTATAAATCAACCCTCTTCCGCAATCAAAGTATGAATAGTCTAGATTTATAGATTTATGTGAGTTGATTATTCATACTTTGATTGCGAAAGAGGGTTGATTTATAGATTTTTAATTGAGGATGTGAATAGTCTAGATTTGAAGATGTAAAATAAAAATAGATGGTTGAGATGCATTAACTTCAAGAGCAAATAAGTGTTTAGAGTAAGCTAAAAAATGAATGGTAAAGATTAAGTGTAAATGGATGGTTGAGATTGATTGAGATGACTTTATTAAATGTTGGTTGTTAATATTGTTTTTAGGGCTATCTTTATGTGAATGAGTGGAATTTTCATACGTAAGATTAGTTTGGGTTTTATTAGTTCCTGTCGATAGGCAGGTTTACTATTGCAATCGATGCTTTTGCTTTTTTCGTAGTCGCTCAACCAATGAGGTTGTTTTGTTTAAAATATTTTGGACTTTTTCCTATAGTCTGGATTTTAGCGCTTGAAAATTAAGGTTTATCTCTTTTTCTATTGGTTTGAGTAGGTAGATTTTTTTTTCTTCATTTAGCATTAAGTAAATTAGGAAAATATGGGAACATTATATATTGTTGGAAATATTTTTTTTCGCCAGCTTTGGCGGCGAGGTGGTACTGAAGCAGTGAATGCATGTTTAATGCATTAAATGCAAACCCCGCGATATGTGTTGGATAGGTGGTGCAAAGATACGCAGAGAATGCTTGGTTAATTTGCATGTTGTTTGTTTACTGTTTGTTTAGAAGATTTCGTGTTCGTGGCTGTGAGTTGCCGTGTTTGATGTTTGTCATTGTGTGATCCAAGTGGATCCAGAATACCTAAAAACTTCACAGTCTCATAATTCATCCAAAGCAACATCAATGTGTAGAGCTCATTGACACGATCCTTACGCAACTTGAACAGGCTCAAAAGGAGTCTGTATTCAAAAGTTATGCCCAGTCAAAGGTTCAGTCAAACTGGGGAATCAGGGGGCTAGGAAAAAGGCAGAAAATTGATTGTCTCAAAATGAGGCAAAAACCACACCAAGTTGTAGAGCTTGTCGCGCTGATTCTGAAACTATATTTGGTTTCGAAAACAGAGTTCGTATGAGGAAAATAGAGCCGGTCAAAGTTTGCAGACAAAAGGAGTTGACCAGTCAAAATGATGACGTCAGCACATGACTTGGCAGGGGTGACATGTCAGCACAGTCAACAGGCATGGTGACGTGGCACTATCATAATTTGACTTGGCCCAATCACAAGCTAACACGTGTCGGTTGGAGGGCAAATAGAATAGTGCCACATGGCCCAATGGCTGGGCGCCATGTGGCAAAGTCGAGCATTCATTAGGGGTTGTTATTTGTCTATTAAAAAATTGTTTGGGGAATCAAATCAACGACCTCCCCCTTTCAACATTCTCTCCCAACCACAATACCATTCATGTTCTTTGCATATTGATAAGGGCGCATGTCTCTTTTAAAGAATAATTAAGGGAAAAATCCCTATAAATGGGGGTCGGATGGTTTGAATCCCCGACCTCACACATCCCTAAAAGGGCTCTCTACCATTGCACCATTAATGACTTTGAGTGAATTTCGGGGCTTAGTTTTATTTGAAGACTATTAGAAAACTGATTCCCTCTAAATTTTAAAATCATTAACCCTTTAAAGTTTTCGCTTAGAAAATATGGAACTAAGAGGGGCTTAAAATAAAATTTAAAATATATTTAGAGATTTAAAATAATCTTTAAAGATTATTAAAAGGGATTTTTACGGATTTTTAAAGATTTTTATTTGTAATTAGGAGATATGGGTATATTTGCAAAATAATATGGTTTTAGTCCATATTAGCAAATAAAATTGTATAAAAGAGGGGGTAGATGGTGAGTTGGGTATTGAAAATTAT
This sequence comes from Sequoia sempervirens, assembly GCA_007258455.2. Taxonomy (NCBI): domain Eukaryota; kingdom Viridiplantae; phylum Streptophyta; class Pinopsida; order Cupressales; family Cupressaceae; genus Sequoia; species Sequoia sempervirens. The sequence goes on along the minus strand of VDFB02027185.1, from coordinate 180,223 downwards.
TGGAATTGTGAAAGTTTGAGGAGAGAGAATTCTTTCGGAGGAGATTTTTGTAAACACGAAGACGTTAGAATTGTCTTTAAGTGTTGAGAGAGACTGTGAGGAGAGCTTTATGCAGGTTTGGAGCTTGGATATTGTAACAAGGCATTTCTTTTTGCTTGGTGATATTAATTAAAGCGGTCCAACGTTGAGAAGCGGACCCAGAGATGTAGTCCTTATTGGACGAACTCCGTTATCAAGCTCCTATGTTATCTCCTCTTCTGTCTTATTCTTCTATCTTCTATCTATCATTCTCTCTATTTCTTTTTATTTTTCAATTCGCTATTTGAATTCTAATTACAACATTTCAGTAATTAGTGATATAAACATGAACTTATTTTGTAATTTCAACAGTTAAACAACATAGTCACACAATTCTGTTGTGATCGGGGAAAAACTGTAATTAGGATTAATTTGCAAGTTATTTTGTAAACCTCTAATTACAAATCAGTTTGGGATTAGAGCCCGTTTTGTAGGGAATTGCGTAAGTGAATGTTAACCAGGTTGAAATTGAAGCAAGGAGAAGGTGCACTTACAGAGTTCAATCTTGAGATTGGGAAACGAAGGCCATCGAAAATTTTAGAAATGGTAACTAAACATGAAGTTCCAGAGCTTGATGAAAGAAGCTTTTAGAAAGCTTTTCTTGAAATGAAGGCTATGGTGGAAGTTCTTTTCCAAGAGAGGTAAGAGCGACAGAGGAAAAAAGAACTCAAGAACATAAAGGAGGAAGGTGAATCTTCAAAAGATGACAAAGGTAAAGTAGTAGGAGGTGGTAGTGACCCTCCTGAACCTCCATCTCTGTCCTCTTCATCTTCTTCATCCTCTTCTTCTTTGTCTAACTCTTCTAAAAAGAAACAACCTGTGCAAACTGATTCACCTTTGTTAAAACTGGATGTTAAATTTGATTTGCCAATCTATAATGGAGAACTAGATGCAAATAAACTAGATAATTGGATTAAACAAATTGAAGTTTATTGTAGAATTCATAAGTTTACTGAGGATTCTCAAAAAATCCAATTAGCCACTCTTCGCCTAGGAGGCACAACTTTAATTTGGTAGGAGAGTAGAACACATGAGGATCTAAGTCATTATGGAAAAATTATTTCTTCTTGGTTTGAGTTTATAGCCGCACTTAAGAAACAATTTTATCCATTAGGGCATATGTAAAAAGCAGTAATGAACTGGCAATCATTAAGACAAGAGAAATGACAAAGTGTGCAAGAATATACACAGGAGTTTAGGAAGAGGGCTTTAATTTTGGGCATTCCATTGTACACACAAGAAACTTTGTTAAAGTATATAGGTGGATTACATGAGAGTTTGAAACATACCATACTTATATTTAATCCAACTAAAATTGATGAAGTTAGTGTGCAAGCTATCCATTTGGAAACAAGCTCAAGGAATAGCCATGACAATTTGTTGATGGACTCAAGTAAGCATAAAGGAAGCAAGAAAGGGAAAGGGAAATCACAGCGAACAACTATTGTAAAGAAAGAGGATGAGAAGCCTTATTGCTCACACTGCAAAAAGGAAGGGCGTGAAGATGTGAAGTGTTGGAAACTGCATCCCGAGCATAAGCTAAAGTGGTTCAAGGATCGAAAGGGTAAGAAGAAGTCCACAACTATTATGTAGGATCTCGATTCAGGTTCTGATGATGAAACCAAGATTTCAGTTGTGGGTATCAAAGTTAATACTCCTATTGTTAGTACTAGTTCTCATGCTTCTTCTCTAAGTTGTAATGAAGTACCTGTTGAAAGTAAAAGGAATGAGTTGTTTCATATAAGGGCTATTGCAAAACAAAGTAAAATTGATACACTCATAGACAATGGATCACAAGTTAATCTTATCTTAGAACAAGCTGTTAAGCAATTGGGATTAAAAACAACTCCTCATCCTAGACCCTATCCATTGGGTTGGGTGCATGATAATGCTCGACTACATGTGTCAAAGCAGTGTAAACTTCAATCTGTAATCACATCCAAGTTTGTTGATGAGGTAGAGTTAGATGTAATTTCGCTTGACATTTGTGGGATGGTTCTAGGAAGTCCTTATTTGTATGACAAAAAAGTCATTTTCTATAGGGAAAATAATAGGTATCATTTGTTTAAAGATGGAATTGAATTCAGTGTTAGAACTCATCATATGAAGATTGATAAATCTGTTGTAAACATAGGGCATATGAAGATGATTGTAAATGTAAGCAATTCTTTAACTCTCATGTCTATAACAACTAGTGATACTAAACATGAAGATGATAAGGTGTCACAAACAACACAATGTGAGGATCATTTGCAAGCAGAGTCAGGCCTTCAACCAAAGGTGGTAAAAGAGGGTTTGAATGTTTCATTTTCTAATAATGTTCCTGTTTAGGAGATTCAAAATGTTGATACTATTTCCTTCACATCAGCGTATTTAGTACTGTTGCTTGTTATTTTGCTAGTTATTTCTATGTGGATGATGAATGTGATAGTGAATATTGATGAACACGTAGTTGATTGTATCAACAAAGCTATCTCATATTTCTTTTTGTTTGTGATGGGTCAGATGTTCAAAATTTCAGCAGGAAGGACAGATGATACTGGGCAAGTGGGGCTTCATTTCCCTAGCTCAAATTGTACATAAAGTAGACCTTTTGGAGGTCCAAAAGCTTCTCAATGGGGAGGAATGATCCAGGTGGATCTAGAATACCTAAAAATTTCACAGTCTTAGAATTCATCCAAAGCAACATCAATGCGTAGAGCTCGTTGACACGATCTTGATGCAACTTGAATGGGCTCAAAAAGAGTCTGTATGCAAAAGTTATGCGCAGTCAAAGGTCCGATCAAATTGGCAAATCAAGGGGCCAGGAAAAAGGCAAAAAATTGATCATCTCAAAATGAGGCCAAAACCACACCAAGTTGTAGAGCTCGTCACACTGATTCCATAACTATATTCAATTTTGAAAACAGAGTCCGTATGAGGAAAATAGAGCCAATCAAAGTTTGCAGACAAAAGGAGTTGACCAGTCAAAATGATGATGTCAGCATGTGACATGGCAGGTGGTGACATGTCAGCATAGTCAACAAGCATGGTGACGTGGCACTATCACAGTTTGACTTGGCCCAATCACAAGCTGACACGTGTCAGTTGGAGGGAAAATAGAATAGTGCCATGTGGCCCAATGGTTGGGTGCCACGTGACACAATTGAGCAACTTCAGCAGGGTTTGTTATTTGTTTGTTAAAAAATTGTTTGGGGAATCAAACCAATGACCTCCCCCTTTCGACATTCTCTCCCAACCACTATACCATCAGTGTTCTTTGCATATGGATAAGGGCGCATGTCTCTTTTAAAGAATAATTAAGGGGAAAATCCCTATAAATGGGGGTCGGGTGGTTTGAACCCCCGACCTCCCACATCCCTAAAAGGCCTCTCTACCATTGTGCCATTAATGGCTTTGAGTGAATTTCGGGGCTCAGTTTTATTTGAAGACTATTAGAAAATTGATTCTCTCTAAATTTTAAAATCCTTAACCCTTTAAAGTTTTAAAAGCTCGAAAATATGGAACTAAGAGGGGCTTAAAATGAAATTTAAAAGATATTTAGAGATTTAAAATAATCTTTAAAGATTATTAAAAGGGATTTTTAAGGATTTTTAAGGATTTTTATTTGTAATTAGGAGATATGGGTATATTTGCAAAAATAATATGGTTTTAGCCCATATTAGCAAATAAAATTGTATAAAAGAGGGGGTAGATGGTGAGTTGGGTATTGAAAATTATTGGAATTGTGAAAGTTTGAGGAGAGAGAATTCTTTTAGAGGAGATTTTTGTAAACACAAAGACGTTAGAATTGTCTTCAAGTGTTGAGAGAGACTGTGAGGAGAGTTTTATGTAGGTTTGGAGCTTGGATATTGTAACAAGGCATTTCTTTTTGCTTGGCGATATTAATGAAATCAGTCCAACGTTAAGAAGCAAACCCGGAGACGTAGTCTTCATTGGACGAACTTCGTTATCAAGCTCCTGTGGTATCTCCTCTTTTGTCTTATTCTTCTATCTTCTATCTATCATTCTCTCTATTTCTTTTTATTTTTCATTTCGCTATTTGAGTTCTAATTACAACATTTCAGTAATTAGTGATATAAACATTAACTTATTTTGTAATTTCAATGGTTAAACAACATAGTCACACAATTTTGTTGCGATCGGGGAAAAATTGTAATTAGGATTAATTTGCAAGTTATTTTGTAATCTCTAATTACAGATCATTGTGTGCAGTGGTAACAGTGTGCAAGTGATCAGTGGTGCACCTGTTTGTTTTTGATACTTGATCAGTGGAAGTGTTACTGGGAAAACTGAACACTTTTGGCAATGTCTTGCAGTGAACACATAGCTAATCCAAGAAATGTTGGTGGGGTTCTTGGTTTTGTTGGTGCTTATTCTTGTTTGACTATGGTTTGTTGGAAAATTTGTGGGTATTTTAGCTCTTCATTGTGTTTTTTCATGTGGGTACATGAGCAATAAATGCATAGTTAATTTATGAATTCTTAGGTGAGTGTTGGGTTTTGTTTGTGCTTATTGTTGTTTGTGTGTGGTTTGTTGAAAAACTTGTGGGGTTTCTAGCTTTTGTGATACTTGATAAGTCCATGGGTGCATATGCACTGAACGAATATCGAGTTCATGAAATCTTGGGCGAGTGCTAGATTTTGTTTCTGCTTACTCTTGTTTTATTATTGTTTGTTGGAAAGATTATGGGTTTTGTGGCTTTTCGTTGTGTATTTGCATGTGGGTAAATGTGCAATGAATGCATGGTAAATATATGAAATCTTAGGTGAGTGTTGGGCTTTCTTTGTGTTTATTCTTGTTTCTTTATGGTTTCTTCAAAAGCTTGTTGGTTTTTTAGCTATTCATTGCGCTTTTGCATGTTTGTTCTTTTGCAAAAGTGTAGTGGTGTTGAATGGCTTCGTTGTGTGTTTTTTCAGACTTGATGAGTAGAAGTATTGCTTCTTGTTGCAAGGTGTAACAGTGTGAATGGGTACAGTGGATTACATATGCATGATAGAGGATAATAGGCAAGTGAATGCATTAATTGTGTGTTTATTGCTTGCATGGGTGATAGGGTATCAACAATGGTTCAGAAGTAAAGTGTGCGAGATGTGGTGAAGGCTTGGTGAGAACAGAAGCAATGAGTGTTGTTTGTTTGTTGTTCGTTTAAAAGCTTGTGTGTTGCTAGATTTTGGTTGTGGTTTTCCATGCTGGTACAAATGAAGTGAATGCATAGTTAGTTCATGAAATTTTAGGTGAGTGTTGGGTTTTCTATGTGCTTATTCTTGTTTGTTTGTGGTTTGTTGAAAAGCTTGTGGGTTTTTTTTGGCTATCAGTTGCGGGTTTGCATGTTTGTTATTCTATAAAAGTTGAATGCATTAACTATGTGTTTATTGTTGCGATAGCTTGTAAGCAAATGTTGGAGAGAAAATTGTGCAACATGTGTTGGAGCGCTGGTTTTTCCTTGTTCTTTTTTAATTGTTTGTTGAGAAGCTTATGTGTTTTTCGTTGGTAGTTGTTGTCTTTGACGTTTGTGATTCTGTGCAGTGCTTGATCGAGGGAGGAGCCGTGGGAATGTTGTGCAACTAGTGAGTTTTGTTTCTGTTTATATGCATAGTTAATTGATGAAATCAGATGCAAGTATTGGGTTTTATTTGTGCTTATTCTTGTTTCTTCGTTGTTTTGGTTTGTGCATATTTGTAAGGAAAATTAGATGTGGAAAACAATTCTCCTAACGTCAATACCTCAGGAAAGAATGCAGAAGTACTTTTAAATTTTCAATTACAGTCAAGTTGAGATGCACTATGAAATAGATTACAGAAATAGAGTATTAGACAAACACACATGAACACCAAATATACGTGGGAAAACCCTTACAGGAGAAAAACCCACCACACCAAGAGAAATCACTTTGTATTACAGTAATGAAGATTACATACAACTTCCAGAATTATCTTTCTAGTGTCATTATACAGCAACATTTATCATGAACATTCTTCGAACAGAAACATCCAAGTTATAGCCTTTACAGATTTTAAATCCTTTACTGATATAGTTTTTAATTCTTCACACTTCACTGTTGATCGAACTACTATCCAACCCCCAAGCGTCTGCAACTTCCAACTATATCCATGGTGTTCCTTGACTGTTGAGCTTTCTCACAAAACTGTCGCACCGAACCAACTGCTAACGGTTCACTTTCGGCTTCCTCTATTCGTCCACGAGATTCCACGTATGACAGTCAGACAGTCAATAGAATTCGTAATGCACTGGCATCTTGGTGAGACACTAACAGTGTCTTGCCGATGCCACATATACTTCATATCGATGTCACCAAGAGCCTCTGAAGTCGCCAAGATGTTATATCGAGCTCCAAGAGATACACCAAGTCATCACGTAGTCGCCCTGACCTATCGCTTTCGCTAGAAGGTCATAACGAGTCATTAAAGTTATACCGAAGACACAAGTCATATCGAGCTCCAAAGGATAGTTGGCAAGACTTTGTCTATTGCCAAGAGGTCTCATAGAACAACTTGAGTTACACTGAAAACATACACCTGTCGGCCAGACAATCGGCTTTCGTCGAGACATCATACCGAGATCCATATGTTTCACCGATGACCAACTGTCACCAAGAGCTACCCCAATAGCCATCGGCTATCGGCAAGACATTCACCATCGCTAAGAGGTTTCTCCGATAGCTTTAAGTTACCCCAAAGATTCTTCAACATCGGCGAAACTCATCAGAGTCGCTAGGATTTCTTACCGAAAACATAGTGTTCCACTGATGACCACCATTCGACAAGAGGTACACCGAAGACTAACACTTGAGTCTTTGTCGCTGAGACATATCCACATCGGTAGGACATCTTACCGATGACATTTCCTTCGGCCAAGTTTCCCCGATGAATCAAAACAAACACTGTCGACATAACATTTTCTTTCGTGGTGACTTCTTACTGAGTCAATATGGGTTACCTCGAGGACCTCAATACATATGCTGTCGGCGAGAGATTAACACTTCGCTGAGACATCTTAGCAAAAACCTTTAGCTTCACTGAAGACCACAGTCGCCAAGAGTCTCCCCGATGCACGATTGAATGGCCTTTTGGCCATAGGTCTCCTGAGCGCTATAAGGTCATAATGAATACACCATGCTACAACGATAGACTCCACAGTGTAACCTTTCGGCAAGACAATGGCAGGGTCACAGAGACCTATTCAGAAATGAATAAAACAAACCTGCTAGTTGACTAGACAAATAGAATGTCACACCGACTTGACTCTAATGGAGGTTTTAGCCTGTAATGTTTGAGGCACATATTTCCAACATATTTGTTATTTTGTTCCAGTGTACTACTAGTGAGTGGCTTCTTTTTGTGTTTATGATACTTGGTTGTTGTTCCTAGAGTTAACAAAGAGTGATTGCAAAAATTATCATGTTGGTCTATTTTCTTGTAAATTTGACTTTTGTTTGTGTGGCTCATGTTTATGGATAGCATATTACATGTGGTTTATTGTGTTGATTTCTCTCTTTTGTCTATGTAACAGGAACCATTGTGTGCAATTGGAGGTGGAGGTAGACATCTATACTGGCACAAATATAATTGGTTGTTGAACAAGGAGCTTGAAGGTCATATTCCTGTATCATTGTTCTTGTTTGTTTGCAATGAATTTTAAGTCTTCCAATGTGCATAAAATTTATGTTTTGGAAGAGTTGTGAACAATAAAGGAGAATCCTAGTTCAGAAATCTGACTTACTCAATAGACAGATGACCATAGTGAATGGCATGCAATGTAATTCATAAACATGAAACTTTTTTTGTTGAAAAGCAATTTACTATTGCAATTGTTTGTTCCTGTTGGTAGGTAGGTTTTTTACTATTGCATCAGTTGCATTTTCTTTTGAATTAGGTGTTTGGCCGATGAGATTATGTTGTTTAAAATATTTTAGACTTTTTGCTAAATTCAAGATTTAAAGGGGTATTTTGTGTGCTTGAAGATTACTGTTTATCTCTTTTTCTATTGGTTTGAGTAGGCCAACTTTTTATCTTAGTTCATTTTGCTTTAAGAAAATTAGGAAAATATGGGGACATTATATATTCTTCATTATGTTGAATTTGGTTTTCAAATAGTTAGTTGTTCTCAAATTTTTGATGGCGAATTAAATTGTATTGTTTGATGTATATTTCTCTTTGTTCCATTGTTGGTTTACAATTGCATTGCTTGCATTTCATTGTGAATTAGTTGTTTGATCTATGAGATTGTGTTGTTTGAAGTATTTTTTGTCTTTTTCCTATAGTCAGGATTTTTCTTTTTCATGAAGCAGTGAATGCATGTTTGATCCATTCAATGCAAATTGTGTGAAATGTGTTGGAGAGTTGGTGGGTAGGAAAGTAGTGAATACATAGTTAATTCATGAAATCTTAGGCGAGTGCTGGATTTTATTTCTATGAATTCTTGAAGACTATATCTGTTGGAAACTTGCAGCCAATTAAAGACAATTTACACATAACCCATAAAAAAATCTTTGCATCTAAGTACTCAAAATCCACATGCAAAGAATAGACAACATACCCATGAAAATATGACACAAGATATACCCTGGGAAAACCCTCAAGAGGGAAAAAAAACCATCCTCCAAAAGCATCCATCTCTCATGTATTATTCAACAATAAAGATTACAATACATCTTCTGAGTCTCTAGGAACACCATTGAAGCAACAAGCTCTCTCCAAGCAATCCATGCGAAAAAGCATGCAACCACACATCCTGTGCCATGCTTCAAACCCTCACAAATGCTAACCAGAGCTAATCATGCAAAATTGCATCTCTCAATAACTACCTTTGTGGTTGCTTTTATAGAAGCAAGCTCCCACAAAACCACTAAGTGGTATTACACAAAACCATGAGATTACAAACCATGTCCCCTTATTTAATAGTGAGTGCTTTATTTATTATTTTCCCCAATATTAAATAATTACATTTTTACAACTTAACTTATATCCCAATGTTACATGCAACATTAAGTGGCCCCAAGAATAATGACATTGAATATATTATGCAAGGTGTACAACACGCCTTTTTCCTAACATTCTCCCACTTGTTGTATACATTGCATAAGGGGAACAAGTAACCTAAAAACATGAATCAAATGAACAATCCATATAGCCACATATACCATCATGGAATCAAAATGATCCATGTGCTCCATCAAGATACCTGCAACAAGAATCAAAGTGACCACCATCCCAAGCATGAATGCCCTCATCCTCCATCATGCCAATGCACAAAGATAAGAAGGTATCCAATAAAGAAGCCACACAATCTGTCACATTCAAAGCATAAGTTCTGCCTCAACTAATATCCCAAACACAAACACTCAAACCAAAAGTATCAATATGCATGAGTAGTTGTCAAGATACACAAACCCAAAGCTGAAATAACACCCACATCAAGTGCCAATACATCCAACTATCCATACCTCCAAGATATACAAAACATAGTAAACTCATGCCATAAAAATATACACCCATAAACTACAATCATAAACTCCATGTGCAAAACCTATCAAAGAATGACATACACATCCAAGAGCTCCCACTACATGGGTAATGAAAATCTGAAAAAGATCAAGGCATACCAAGTCTACTAATAACACCATATAGAAAGTGTAAACTACATCATGTAGTACCAAGGAATCATCCACAATGATATGAAAACCCGTATATCAATAACCTATAAGAAAAATCTCCTACATACACCTCTAAATGCCAACCGTGTCAAGTATGATCTCCTCCACAACACCCCAAAAGAAAAGCCATAACAACACCCAAACGTTCAATCTCCAAGATCAAACATAACATATGTATCATGTAATCAACATGGATGTAAGCCTCTCATAACCAAAGAAGATCAAATTAAATGCATTCCCAATGAAGGAAATAAGCCCAATACATCTCCTAAATCAACATCAATGAATGTAATCACAATGCATAAGGAGAAAAACATGCCAACACTCCTCAAATGAACCCTTCAAAACCATATATCCATAGCTCAAGATCCTTATGCATGAGAAGATAAAGCATAAACATAAAGCACCTGAAATAAACAATGGGCAATACCTCTCAAGTGAAACTGCTGAGTAGACCAAGAGTGGGGAATGAGAATGCTCCTCCAAGACATCCAAGTCATCATGACTCATCCAAGAACACTCTCCTCATAGGTCCATGTTGAACTCACATCCAACCAAGGTGTAGGCTCCTCAGACTTCCTATTGAAATCTCATCAAGAGTAACCATCTCAACACATGTCTCTAATCACAAGAGAACTCAAGCCTCACCTATGTCTCCAAGTATCCATGAGTACCTGTAACCAACCAATCCATGCCAAACTCCAAATGAAACATAGCACCATTATGGAGTAATCAAGCAAATGATCAAAGTATCCAATACCAAGAGAACCATACAAGATCAATGTCAAAACTCCAATCATGAATCAAGAACATAAACATGACAACATGATCTAACCGTCTCCTCCTAGGAGATCACATGCACCATAACATATATACATCCTGATCTCAAGAGAACAAGTACCATGCCAAACTCTAAATGCATATCAAGAGTAAACCATGACATAATAGCAACCACTCTAAACCAAGAAAAAACCATATCCCCAATCACATGAAGATAACCTTACCAATGATGCATCCATGTCACTGCCAACAACTCCCACTGAACTGTGATATCAAGTCATACATGGCATCATGACAACCATCCTCTCCATGAAGATCATCTAGGTCTACACACACAACTGAAATGTCAGTAACATAAAAAGTAGAACCAAAATCTCCAAGCCAAAAAGATATCTACAACCGCCAAACCATCATAAACATATCCATCATCGCCAAAACCATCACTATCAAAAGCTCCCACTGAAAAGTATAATCAAGCTATCCATGACATCATGATAACAATCTCCTCATGAAGATAAACCAAAGGCCCTCACACAATCAAAGAACTCAAATATAACAAGAGCTCCCAAAAGGAAAAGTAAAACCATGATCCTCATACCATGAAGATACACAGCCATAACCATAATCAGGAACCAATCCAACACCACCAACAATGCACCTGCATAAACCATCATGACATGCCAAAGTATCTAAAGCACAAGAAACATCCATGACACCATGATCACCACCAAATGCACCAACAACTCAACCCAATTTTGTCCACATATCTGCATAATCATAGTCAACTACATAGGTCTCATATCATGACTGTACCTGGTAATACCATCTCACCTCCTCAACATGACAACAAAACTAGCAAACCAAGTGACTAAACCAATTCACAAAAATTGAACATGCATCAACATTGAAATATCAATGGGAAAAGACAACACATGTCCAAGTCATAAATGCAACATGTAAGTATAGACCGCCTACAACATTACACAACTTGTAGATACATCAATGAAGCATATAAATCCAACCATATACTGATAATTATGTCAAAAATAGAATAATCTAAGATGTACAATTGAGCATACAATGAATCCAACATCAAATCTCCAAGATCTGATCATCCATAAACTCACAGTATCACCATAGTCAAAGAAAACCATAAACAAATCAGATAAAGAAAACAACAAATAAACCATGTCATAATAACTCCAAACTTGGTCCACTGTGTAGTGCTCTGAACAAGCTTTTTGTCGACTATTCGAAGTCCAAAATTTGACTTTGTATGCACCCGATATGCCCTCTCGAACCTCAAAATAAAAATCTACTTTGACCAAGAAAAATATTGTATGTCACCATAGTGTAGAGATTTGAGTCAGCTTTCCAACGAGTCCAAGAAGTTGAAAATCTGACATACTGGGCAAAAGTTATGCCCCTTCGAAGCAAAAGTACAATTTGCATTTGAGGCAAAAAAAATTTAGCCACCACTGGTGGTTGGGCGGCGGCCCCACCTGGGCAGCACCGCCCCCTTGGTGGCGGACTCGAAGCATTTATAAAATATAATTAAATTGTTTTCATATTTTAAAAAATTTCATCGAGCTTCATAATATGCATGGGCGGAATTACCAAAAAATGGCAAAAAAATTTAATAATAAAATTTAATTTATGAAAAACTTTAAAAGCCCTAAAAAGGGCGCTGACGGTTATGCAAGGGGCGGGGCCCACTGGCAGGTGCCGACAGTACCTTTCCGGACAAGGACCCACGGCTAGTGGGGTCCAAAGCCAACCAAACATTTTAATTTTTTTGTAATATATTTTTCAAATCAAAACCCTTTTCGGCCCAATTTAATTTTGATTTTTTTTGTGCATGGCAAATTTTTCAATGGCGACGAGAAAAACAATAATTTTTTTTTTAATATTATTTTGATGTCCGTACGAATAGGGGTATGGGTAAATTTTTTTTTGCAATTTTTCATAGTAATAGAAATAGGTCAAATTATATATCAAATTTTCGTCTCTTGGCCAACCCAGATCCAACCGTGAGGTCTATTTTGGGCTAGAAGATCATTTATAAATTTTCTCCCACAAAACCCCCACTTGAATGCAAAACCAAAAAACCCATTTCACTCAAAAATTTCTCACACCCCAGATCCACAAACAACCCATTTAATCAACAAACCCAGAACCCTCAGATTTGCAATAAAACACTTGCAAAACCCTCATACCATGGCTTTGATTCTCACATACAATGCATAGATTCAAACTTAAACAATATTTTTCTCAACCAAGGGTTATACAACCACAACCAAAGCTTTGATACCACTTTTTGGAAACTTGCAACCAATTTAGACAATTTCCACATAACCCATAAAGAAATCTATGCATCTAAGTATTCAGAATCCACATGCAAAGAATAGACAACATACTCATGAAAATATGACACAAGATATACCTTGGGAAAACCCTTAAGAGGGAAAAACCCAACCTCCAAAAGAATCCATCTCTCATGTATTATTCAGCAATAAATATTACAATACATCTTTTGAGTCTTGATGAACACCATTGAAGCAACAAGCTCTCTCCAAGCAATCCATGCGAACAAGCATGTAGCCACACATCCTATGCCATGCTTCAAACCCTAACAAATGCTAACAAAAGCTAATCATGCAAAATTGCATCTCTCAATAACTACCTTTATGGTTGCTTTTATAGAAGCAAGCTCCCACAAAACCATTAAGTGGTATTACACAAAACCATGTGATTAAAACCATGAGATTACAAACCATGTCCCCTTATTTAATATTGGGTGCTTTATTTATTATTTTCCCCAATATTAAATAATTACATTTTTACATCTTATCTTATGTCCCAATGTTACATGCAACATTAAGTGGCCCCAAGAATAATTACATTGAATATATTATGCAAGGTGTACAACACACCTTTTTCCTAACAATATCGATTGAAAATTTTAATGTCTAGGTGCAAATTGTTGTAGTCTTGTCAGCAAAATAACAAATACTTAAGGAAAACAAAAGAACACAATGAATTTTTCCAAACATCTAGTCATTGAATCCAAAATTTACAGGGTTTATTATTAGGCTAGTGCTCATGGAAGAAAAGTAGCCATTACTGTATATGGCAACAATACAGTGTTGTTGTAATCCATTGGTCAATAGACAAATTTGTTTTAGGTCTATATTATGACATGTTCAAATGAAACACCGTTATCATTGTTACCATTAGTGCATTCATTTGACATTGAGAACGTGTGCAATGTAGCAAAGGATAGACAAGCATTGCTATTTACAGTTGTTCACAAAAAACTGAAATATTTTTGACTTTTTCCTATAGTCGGGATTTAAATACATATTTTTCCTGCTTGAAAATTATGGTTTATCTCTTTTTCTATTGGTTTGACTACGTCAATTTTTTATTTATGGTTGATTTTTCTTTAAGTAAATTAGGAAAATATGGGAACATTATACGTTGTGGCAAATATCTTAGTTCATAGTTTTGGCGGCAAGCTGCTACTGAAGCAGTGAATACATGTTTAATGCATGGAATGCAAATCTCGTGACATCTGTTGGTTGCATTTTTTCATATGGATACAAATGAAGTGTATGCATAGTTAGTTCATGAAATCTTGGGCAAGTGCTTGGTTTTCTATGCACTAATTTTTCTTTGTCTATTGTTTGTTGAACATCTTTTGGCTTTTTTGGCTTTTGCTTGTGCAGTGCATGTTCATTGTTTTGTAAAAGTTGAATGCATTAACTATGTGTTTATTGCGCTTGTAGTCTATGAGGAAAGCTCCTAAAGCAAGTTGTGCAACATGTGTTTGGGGGCTATTTTTTTTGGCTTGTTGTTTTCTAATTGTTTGTTCAGAGGCTTATGTGTTTTTTGTTGTCGGTTGTAGACTTCGACGTTTGTCACTCTATGTAGTGCTTGTTCGAAAGCTTATGAGTTTTCTAGTCCTTTGTATTTTTTTTATTTTGTAAAGGTTGGGTGCTTGTGAATGGATTGGCTTTTTTTTTTTTATACTCGACAAGTAGACGTATTGCTTGTTGTTGAAAGGGCTAATGCTATAGTGAGCACAATAATCCTTTGTTTATTGGTTGGGTCGTTGTTAGCGAGATTTGTGATTTTCTTGTACTTTCTTATTTTCCTTACAAGCAAACGAATAGTAGAGACACATGATAGAACTAAAGAAATGAGTACAATGCATGACAAATAATACACTATTCATAAACCTGAATCATAGAAATAAGAGTAAAATTTACAAAACAATACAAAAACATTATAAATTTCTGCAAGCGATCCCCATTTTCCCTTCTAACATCAACCAACCATAGATAGTTAGCAGTAGCGGTTTCATAAATTTTAAATGAAATTGCATAAGATCTTTAAAGAGTAATCTTAAATGTTGATCGTAGTAAAACAACTAAATTGTCCAATGTTCTTTTGTTATTGAATTTGAAAATAAATGCTTATCAACCCATGTGGAACATGTTTTTTTTGTTGATGCTTTTTTGGATATTTTTCAAAAGAAAGGATGGGGTTTTGTTCTAATGTAGCAGTTCCTCTATTTGCAAATATTGCTTTTGATGTGTTGATTGTAGCTGTAGTTGCATGGTAATGACAAAGTTAGTGTTTCTTACAAATACATTTTATTAACACAGATAATGCTATAAAAAGATGTCAAAATGCTTTAATAGCATATGCTGGTTGCAACTTTTTACCTGTGCTCTGTCTCATTCTATTATGCCATCTTTGTTATCTATTGCATATTGGCTTCCAAATTTTTAAGCACCAACAACCAAAGCACCTATTGTTCCAATTGGATACTGATTTTTTGTTGTTAATGACTTTGCTTAAAGCATATGTGATTTAATGTACTTGCTTGCCCCCATCGGCCCTTTTAACACAACCAATATTTCTAGTTATCAAGTGTTGTAAATGAACATCCAAGGCATTCATGTCAACTACACTTTTACAGAATAACATGTCGTGGACTGTGTTTGTTTATGCATTTTGTCGTTGTAACAAGAACCATTCATTGTTGGAAAAATAATTTTCTAGGTCATTGTTGAAATGATCATTGTTTCATTTGATGCTTTTGTTTTATGTTGGTAGTTATGACACTGTACAGTTTATGTTGTTCTCTACAAGGAATTGTTGATAATTCTTCTCTATCTTTGGCTATAATCTAAAGCTGTAGAACAAAAACCAACAATGCCTTGTTGTAAATAACATGAACTGTTTAATTGCTTTAGTAACTTTAGAATGCTAAATATTATTGTGGCTATATATGTGAAACAATGAATACATGGTGAATGCATTGCATGCTTACACAGTTGAGAAAAGAAACATATAATATGTTACTCGTAAAAATGAAACACAAAAACATATCATAAAATTTTCCAAAAAATAGACAAAGATGATAATTTTTTATAAACATTTAGACATAAAATACATATTTTGCAAAATTTGGCAATAGGCTATTTGTTGTTGAAGCATTGAATACGTAGTAAATGTATTCAATGCTTGCGCAATTTAGAAGATGAGTCTTGGTATTTCACAGAAGCAATTGGTTTTATTTGTGCGAATTTTCATTTATTTATTGTCAATTGACATATGTGTTAAGTTGTGGTTTGTGTCTATTTGCATTTCTTTATTGTCTGTTAGCAAAGTTTAGTGTTAGTACTGATTAGCATGTGTAATCTGGTGTACAAAGTTGTTTCTCTGGCCTCTCAAACAATGACCAATATTTATAGTTATCAAGTATGAACTTCATCTTCTGTGTCTCGAATATATCATTTAACTCTGTGTGTATTGTGCATAGAAGTTATGTCATTCCATTTTGTAAAATCAAATAAACGAAATACAAAGATATTTTAAGATTTGTGAAATAATTTTCGTTTGTTAATTAAGTACGAAAAATTGAAATGCATCATATTCAATACACAAAATCGCAACTAACAACTAGATAACTTATAGGCTTTTCAACGAATGACAAACAAACAAACAAAAAATTTTGCAAAAAAAAAAACCAGATTGAAAACATGAAAGATTTTTAACAAAGTAGAATAATCACAAAGAAAACTTAGCTTTTGCCTCATATTTCATGTATTAACTATGTACTTGTTGCTTCTGCAACCACCAGCCCTCCAACGCATCCCACACATTTTGCTTTGTGAGCTTCCCACATATCATACGAATCACCCAAATAGTAAACACGTAAT
The DNA here is from genome assembly GCA_007258455.2 of Sequoia sempervirens. Lineage (NCBI taxonomy): Eukaryota > Viridiplantae > Streptophyta > Pinopsida > Cupressales > Cupressaceae > Sequoia > Sequoia sempervirens. The sequence goes on along the minus strand of VDFB02027185.1, from coordinate 163,456 downwards.
TAACACATTCACTGCTTCTATAGTGCACAAGACTTTGCTCAAAGCACATGTAATTGAATGCAACCACTTCCCCAACTAGGCCTTGTAAGAACAAGCAATACTTCTAGTTATCAAGTATCATAAACAAACAACAAATCCATTGACGTCCACAACACTTTTATAGAATAAGGAAGATGCAAAGGCACAACCAATAGCTAAAAATATCACAGGTCTCTTGATGAATGATAAACAAAGGATAATAAATATTGCAAAAAAATAGACCAGCTCCATAAATTTTACCAAGCATTCCTTATCAACCTTTGCAACACCAAGTATCATGAACACAAAAGGAAAGCACTTAGCAATAGTGCACTGCCAGAGATTAACAAACATCGAAGAAAGGAACGAAAAGCTAAAAACAATAAACAAACAACAAGCAAAAAAAAGCACTTGCTTCATATTTCATGTATTGATAATGCATTGTCTACTTGTGTATGCATCGACTATCCAACACATGTTGCAAAGTGGCATTACAAGCTCATATGTTGGTAGCTTTTGGTTTTGGTGTTCCATGTTTGTTGTTCTATGACGGAGCACTACTGGTAAGTGGCTTGTTTCTTTCTCTATGATACTTGGTTGGTCTTACAAGAATTAATGGGGAACGCTTGCAAAAATTTATTATGTTTTTTCATGGAGTGCTAATATATTCGGGTGGCTTATAAAATTTAAATTTGGTGTCTTCATGTTTGCAAAAGTATATTGCCTATGTCTTTTTCCCTTGCAAATTTTATCATGTGCTTTTTTTGTTTTATGTTTGTGAATAACATATTGTATGTCATCAACTATGCTCATTTGTCTGAATTGCTCTTGTATCAAGAACCATTGTTTGCGATTTGACACAAAGACATATATCTTTACACCTACAAATGTACTTGGATGTCAAAGGATGAACTGAAAGGTCGGATTCTTGTATCATTTTTGGCTTTTTTTTTGTAATATGTTGTAATTTAACCAGTTGCTTTTAAATTTTGCCTTGGAAGAGGAGTGTACAAAAAGTAGAGACCTTTGCTGAAGAATCTAAATTGTTGAACAAACAAATGAGCATACTGAATAATGTGCCATGTAATAATGTGGAGCTTTGAGTACAACATTAGTATACTAAGAAATTTTGAAAATTTTGCATTTAATCATGTTTACATATAACATATTGTATGTCATGAATCATTTTCTCTTTTCTAATTTCTCTCTGTTACAGGTATCATAGGTTGCAGTTAGAGACGAAGACAAACATCGTTATGGCTACAAATATACTTGCTTATTGAACAAGGAACTAAAGGTCAGATTCTTGTATCTTTTTCCCCTTTTGTTTGCAATGAATTTAAAGTGTTCTAATGTGCCTAGATATTATGCCTTGGAACAATTGTGAACAATAAGGGAGAAGCTTGATTCAAGAATATGACTTGCTGAATAGACAAATGAGCATAGTCAATGTCATGTTGTGTAATTGATAAACATGAAACTTTGTTCCCTTAACAAGTAGATTACTATTACAATCGTTCAATTTGCTTTTAAAATAGTTGCTCGATGAATTAAATTATACTGTTACAAATTTTCATGTGTTTCTTTTGCATTTCAGTTTAAAGAACAAATTTTTGAAGTTTCAAAATTATGTTTTTTTCCTTCTTCTATTGATTGGAGTGCGGCTATTGTTGATTTTTGTTTGGGTAAATTACGAAAATAGGGGGACACTATATATAGTGCAAAATATTCACCTGTCAAACACTAAATTCATGTTTTTTCCATTAAATGCAAAATGTTTAAGATGTGTTGACACATAATCAATTTTCTCAAATGTTTAACAATTAAATCAAAATTCTAAGGGCTCTGGTACTTAAAATTTATTATTTGCATTTCATACAAAATGTTTCTGAATGAATCAAATTCTATAATGTTAGCATTTGTGCTTTTTCAGATAGGCAGGTTTACTATTGCATCCATTGCACTTGGTTTTCAATTACTCCCTTCAATGATGAAATTGAATTCTTTAAAAAAAAATTGTCTTTCTCGTATATTCAGGACTTAACCACATATTTTGGGTGCTTGAAATTTATGATGTATGTCTCTTTGTATTGCTTTCAGTAAGTTGATTTTAAATTTTTCTTTAAGCAATTTAGCGCAATAGGAGGACATTACATACTGTAAGAAATGATAAGCAAAAATGATGCATAAATCTGACTTTCCAACTTTGTGTTAAACATGGAACTATCATTGCAGCTGTATAGAGGTTCCGTACTCATTTCCCCTCCTAACTCTTGTAATAACAATCACTCTCTTCTGAACATGAAGAGCTAAAAACACACAGGATTTTCAACAAACAATAAACAAATGAGAATTGGTACAAATTAAAGCTATTGCTCGCTCAAGATATTGAGTCAGTGAATCGATGTTTAATGCATTCAATGCAAACTTTGCATTGTTAATTAATAAAATATGGGACAAGTGCTGATTTTTGCTTATTATCGGTTGTTTGTTGTTTGTTGACAGGCTTGGGTGTTTTTACCTTTGGCATGTGATCTTTGATAGTTGTCTTTCTCTCTGCTACTTGAACAATGGAAAAGTCATACTCAATCACAAAAGATGGTTCCTGTTGCAACGACAATGTTAACACAATGCACTTAATGAATTCACACTTAACAAGATCCTTCATACATAAATCACTTTTACACATCTTCTTTGTGTATATAAACTTCTAAATTAGGTTTTACAAAATACCCTAACTTTTTCTAGATTCAATTTCTACTAGCTCACAATCCAAAATCAACTCACATATATCATATCCTGGAAAACTGGGTTCTTCTTAAGCAAATGTTGTCTTCCTTTCGAATAGTTTTTGTCTTTACCTTTGTTTAAACATGTAATACCCTTGTCATTTTCAGTATCTATGTACATATTCCACACCTCGAAACTACCCATTCCATTGGAACATAGAAAACTATTCCCATTTATAGATGTTTATCATTTACACATCACGAGGTATTGGAAATGCTTGTAAGCACTACCCTCACTGTCTTGTTTTTGTCGTGACTTCTCCACCCATGTGTTTGTTTCTCATACATGATAAGTACAAGCCTTAGAGGGAAATGCAATAGTTTGACCAACGTCCTTTGGACTATTCGTGCAAGATGTGTTGAAGGCCTAATGGGTACACACACACTAGGTACATAGTCAATTCATGAAATAGTAGTCCGCTATTGGCTTCTGTTTCTGCCTAAAGTCTATTAATATTCCAACAATTTAGATTTATCAACCAAGCTTCTCCTTTATTGTCTACAAATCTTGCAGCGCATAAATTATATGCACATTATAAGACTTCAAACTCATTGCAAGCAAAGAGGCAGAACGATACAAGAATCTAATCTTCTAGCTCCTATTTCAATGACCAATTATATTGGTGTTGATATGGATGTCTTCCTTCAACTTAAATTGCACATAAAGATTGTGGTTATAATGAAAAATTAGAGGAATCAACATACTCCATGATATACAATATAACACTTCATAAACATGAATCAGAGAAAGAACAATAAAATTTGCAAAAGAATACCAGTAGGTCTTTGTTACAAGTACCATAAACAAATGAACACATGACTTTTCACGAGTTCACTGCTTTGTAGTATTCGAAACATAGAAAGCTAAAAACACATAGGCTTTTCAACAAATAATAAACAAATGAGAATTGGTGCAAATAAAACCTACCATTTGCCTAAGATACTAAACCAGTTAATCCATGTTGAATGCATTAAATGCAAACTTTGCATGGTTAATTAATGAAATATGAGTCTAGTGCTGATTTCTACTTATTGTCATTTGTTTGCTATTTGTTGATAGGCTTGTGTGTTTTTAGCTTTCACCTGCTATCTTCAATATCCATTATTCTCTGCAGTCCTCAAACAAGAAAGGAGCCATAGGAACACTATAATATACATGACTGGGTACTCTATTTGTTTATTATACTTTTCAACTACGAGTATTGCTCACTGTTTCATGGAAAACTGAATGGCTTGAGCACGCCCCTCTCAACTCTAACTACATAAAAAACATTAAATATGTGTTTCTTGCTCAAATGGCTAGGAGACAATCAAGGAAGCTCGCTAGCCAAATTGTACAAGATGTGTTGGAGAACTACTGATTACATAAGAAATGAATGCATATTGGACAATGGGCTAATTCAAAAGGAAATGCATGGATTGCAATATTGAACCTGTCTATCCACAGGAACTAATAATAATACTATGCATTGAGGGGACTTCTTTCCAGCAGAGCATTTTTACTATTAAACCATGTTGCAGATCCTAGTTATTTGTCAAGTATAATGATACATAGTTTAAAATTTAAATTCCTTTGTGAAAAAAAAGTCTCATCAATGCTATGACATCTAGTGTAACTACAAATTTGTGGCCTACAATATCTAAATATTGTTGGCAACCATGTGCACAACAAGCAATTTTACTAGTTATCAAGTGCCATAGAGACATACCAAATCCGTTGATAGCCATTGCACTTCTAGAGACTAATGAACATGCAAGACCGTAGACACCAACCAAAGAACGAACGATAAGAAAATGATAATAAAGACAAACAAAACCCAACACCCACATTAAATTTCAAAGTATGGAAAACAAACGGACGACCTATTCATGAGTTGCACACCATTCCTTCAGCTCTTCCCTCGTTCAAGCACTACGAAAAATCATAAGCGTCTGAAATGACAACACAATCCTCTAACAAACAATAAGCAAAAAAAAAAAAAGAACTTGCCTCATATTTCATAGATTAACTATGCATCGTCTGCTTGCGTACACACCAACTGTCCACCACACATCGCAAAGTTTGCATTTAATGCATTAAACATGGATTCATTGCTTCAGTACACACCAGCCCGCCGCCAAAGCTCACACTATATGCATCCCCCGATTAAATATTTGCCACAATATATAATGTTTATAATGTCCCCAATTTTTCCTAATTTACTTAATCCAAAATGAAAAATAGACCTACTCAAACCAATAGAAACAAGCCACATATACTTGTAGCTATCAAGTGTCAAAAGCACACAGCCAAGCCATTCACCACCTCTGCACGTTTGTAGTCTAACAAACATGCAAAAAGTGCAATGAATAGCTAAAAAACGACAATCTTTTCAACAAATGATAAACAAACAAGAATAAACACAAACAAAACCTAGCTCATGATATGTGTTGGACAATTGGTGTGAAGATAAGAAGAGAATGCCTGGTTAATTTGCATGTTGTTTGTTTATTGTTTGTTGAGAAGCTTGTGTGTTTGTGACTATGGGTTGTCGTGGTCGACGACTGTCATTCTCTATAGTGGTAACAATGTGCAACTACTAAGTGGCACGTCTGTTTGTTTTTCATACATAATAACTAGAAGTCTCAGAGGAAAAACTCAACGGTTTTGGCAATGCCTGAACGCATAGCTAATTCATGGAATGTTGGTGGGGTTATGGGTTTTGCTTGTGCTTATTCTTGTTTAACTATTGTCTGTTGCAAAGCCTATGGGTATTTTAGCTCTTTGTTGTGTTTTTGCATGTGGGTATAGGTTCAGTGAATGCATAGTTAATTTATGAATTCTTAGGTGAGTGTTGGGGTTTTGTTTGTACTTTTTTTCGTTTGTGTCTCGTTTGTTGGAAAGCTTTTGTATTTTATAGCTTATTTGTTATTCTGTAAAAGTGCACTGCTGGTGAATGACAACAAAGAGCTATAAAACCCACAATCTTTCCAACAAACGATAATAAAATGGGAATAGGAACAAAAAAAATGTAACACGCCTCGAGGAATTCATGAGCTAGTTATGCATTCACAAAATTGAATAGTAGACATAATAGTATTCAATGCAATAGCTATTCATTGATAGACCAGCGTGCAATATCCAACACATATGATACAATTGCAAACTTGACCTACTCCAACATGCAGTGAACATATAGTTAATTCATGAAATGTTAGGCGAGTGTTGGGTTTGGTTTATGCTTATTGTCGTTTAACCCATGAAATATTAGGGCTGCCTTTTGTTTTTGCTTACTCTCGTTTATTTATCGTTTGTTGGAAAACTTGTCAATACTTTAGCCTTGTGCATCTTCATTATTTTGTAAAAGACAAATGCACATGAATGGCTTCACTGTGTCTCTATGATAGCTGACAACTAAAAGTATTCCTTGTTATATTGCTTGTTCTCGTAAAATCCTGACTATAGCGATAATGCAAAAAATATTTTAGACAATACAGTTTCAGTGGCTAAGCAACTATTTGAAAAGCAAGTGCAATGAATGCAATAGTAAACCTAGAGCATAAATGTTTACACTATACAATTCGATACATTTCCAAGCATATTGTATCATTCATTTTTGTAAAATCATATCAACGAATTAGGAACTCATTATATTTTTTTGCAAATAGTCAACCATTGCATGCAAATTATGCCCCCCTTAGCCACAAGATACTAGTTATAGAAGCAATCAATGCACATTGAATGCATTGAATGATATAACTATTGGATCACAAACAATAGTATAATAAGTGAAAATTCTATAGTATAATTTGATTGACAATGAAAAGTTTAAGAAGAACAAGTCATTATTTCAAAAGAAAATTCAACAAATTCAATTGTAAACCCACCTACCGATAGAAACTAAGAATTGCAATAGCGACCTGCCTTTCAACAAAAAAAAGTTTCATGCTTATGAATTACATGATATGTCATTCACTATGCACATATGTCTATTCAGTAAGTCAGATTCCTGAACCAAGCTTCTCCTTTATTGTCCAAAACTCTTCCAAAGCATAAATTCTATGCATATTGGAAGACTTAAAATTCATTGCAAACAAAGGGGAAGAATGTTACAAGAATCTGATCTTCCAGTTCCTTCTTCAACAACCATGTATATTCATGCGCACACAGTCATCTGCCTCCAACTCCATCTGCAAATAATGCTTCCTGTCACAGGGAAAAATTAGACAAATGAAAACCAAGTATCATATATATAGGAACAAGGCACACATCAGTCGTGCACCACCATAGAATAACAACCATGCAAAACACCAACAAAAAGCTAGGAACACACAAGATTTTAAACAAAAAAAGAACAAACAACAATAAGCACAAATAAAACCTAGTACTCGCATCAAATTTTGTGAATTAACTATGCACTCACTGCTTTTGTACTCACCAGGCCTTTAGTGCATCTCACATACCATGATTTCCAATCCTCGCTAATACCTTGCTATCCACACAAATAATAAACGCATAATTAATGCATTCACTGTACCCATTTGCACAGTTACACCTTGTAACAAGAAGCAATACTTGTAGTCATCAAGTGTGAAAAACACATAGCCTGGCAATTCACCACCAACACACTTTTGTAGAAAAATGAACATGCAAAAACACAACCAATAGCCAAAAAACCCACAAGCTTTTCAACAAACACAAAGGAAACCCAACACTCGCCTAAGATTTCATGTATTGTCCATGCATTCATTGCACATATACCCACATGCAAAACTACAACGAAAAGCTACAAAACCCATAATATTTCCAACAAATAACAATAAAACAAGAATAAGCACAAACAATATTCGTTCACTACATATGCACCCACAAAATTCTCAAGTATAAAAAATACACAGCCCAACCATTCACCAACACTGCACTTTTATAGAATAACGAAGACAACTAAAAAACTCATAAGCTTTTCAACAAACGACAGACAAACGACAACAAGCACAAACAAAACCCAACACTCGCCTAAGAATTCATTCACTATCCAACACATCTCATAGCCACAATCCAAAAGACCTTGGTGAAACAATGCAGAATCCTACCTAATGCTTCTACTGATCAAGTATCAAAATGAAACAAATAGCCCACTCACTAGTTGCACACTGTTCCTTAAGCTCCTCCATCTTTTTTGCAAATTTTATGATATGTTTCTCTGTTTCACCTTCATAAATAACATATTGTATGTTTCTTTTCTTAACTGTGCAAGCATATAAAGCATTCACTATGTACTCATTGCTTAATTACGTAATAGTGTACCGACAAAGCTTGGAAAATTTGTATTGAATGTCTAGATGTTTACAAAAATTTGTGCATTGGTTTTTTTTTATTTCCAAATTTTATCGTACACAATTATGTCTCATGTTTATCAATAGCATATTATATGTCATGGACTATGCTCATTTGTCTCATCTGTCAACTCACAGGCACCATGCCTTGCAACTAAAGCGAGATGTATAGATTTTTTTGCGAACAAATATTTCACTCTTGAACATGAAACTAGAAGGTCAAATTCTTCTATCATTCTTCTATTTTCTTTCCAATGGAATTTTAGCTTACCAATGTGTGTACAAATTATGCCCTGGAAGAATTGTGAACAATAGAGGGGAGCGCTGTTTAAAGAGCCTGATTTACTAAACATAAAATTGAGTATAGTGATTTGCAGTCCATATCCAATGATTCACTTTGAACACTCAGTGCACTGCACAATCTGAATATATTTCCTGTTGTTTGTTTCCAAATCTAGTGCAACTTGTTTGCAATATCTTTAACACAATTTTGATTTAATTCTTCAAAATTTGTCAAAATCTAATGTGCTCTTTTCTCTTTCTTGTTTGTGAATACCAAGTTGTACGTCATCAACTGTACCAATTTCACTGGCTTCTACTACTGATATGAATCACTTGTTACAATTGAGTTGTAGGACAACAACCTTTCCTGTTGCAAATAAGCTTGCTATTTTAACAAGCCTTAAGATCAGATTCTTGTATCATGCTCTCGCTTTGTTTGTAATGAAATTTAATTCTTCCAATATGTCTTATAATTAAATATTGGAAGAGTTGTGAACAATAAAGGAGAATGCTTGTTCAAGAATCTGACTTTCAAAAGAGACAGATGAGCATAATATATACCATTCCATGTAATTCATAAACATGAAACTATTGTCTGCTCTTTACTGAGTTTCTTTTAGGAAACATGTTGTACTGTTGTCGCTCATATGAACCAATGCCAATGTCTGGTAGACTGTTGTTGTTGTGCAAAACAAAATTATTTTACATTGTTGGCAAAGAACTCATTTGCTATATTTTTTGTTTTCATATGCATTAGGATCCATGCAAAAAAAAAATTGGTTATAAGCATTCAAAAACCACCGCCAAAACTAGAGTTCACTAATGCATTTTTATAGAATAACAAGCATGCAAAAGTGCAACCATGAGCTAAACACGTCCGATCTTTTTAACAAATTGACTGTGCATTCGTTATAAGACAGAGTCAGATAATTTGTAAGCATTTTCCCTTGGTCCTTGTAACACCAGCAAAGCATCATAAACATAGAAACAAGTGATTGGCCAATAGTGCGTTGTGACAAAATAACAAACATGAAAGAACGAAACTCAAAGCTAAAAACACAAGATTTTTAACAAAGAACCAGCAAACAAGAAAAAGCATAAAGGAAACCTAGTACTTGTTTCAAATTTCATGAATTAACTATGCATTTACTGTTTCTGTACTAGCAAGGTCTCCAACACAATTTGCACAAATTTCCTTTCCGAACTTTGTCGATGAGCCAATAGCCAGTTGGCCAATGAACATATAATTAATGCATTTCATGTCTTCACAGTCCATAGGACCTTTGTCAAAGCAAAATTAATTTAACATGCACACTTGCCCCATTAGCCCTTTAAACAAACATAGAAAGGCATGCCCAAGAGTAAAAAAAATGCACAAGCTTTTCAGCGAACAAAAAACAAATGATGATAGGCACAAGCAAATCCCATGGAAGAACGAAACTCAAAGCTAAAAACACATAAGCTTTTTAACGACCAACAAACAAACAAGAAAAAGCACAAGGGAAACCCACTACTCGTTTCACATTTCATGAATTGACTATGCATTTGTTGTTTCTGTACCAGTGAGGTCTCCAACACAATTAGCACAAATTGCTTTTCCAAACTTTGTCGATAAGCCAATAGCTAGCTAGCCAATGAACATATAATTAATGCATTCCTTGTCTTCATGGTCCACAAGACCTTTGTCAAAGCATGAGTAATTTAACATGTGCACTTGCCCCATTGGCCCTTTTAACAAACATACAAAGGCACGACCAAAAGTTAAAAAAACACACAATATTTTCAACAAACGAAAAAGAAACGATGATAAGCACAAGCAAATCCCAACCCTCACTTAATATTTTACGAGTTAACTACGCATTCACTCTTTCTATACTCACTAGCTCTACAACATATCTGGCATAATTTATATCTATTGCATTGAAAATGCATTCATTACTTCACAACCAATTATGCCACTGCCAAATCCGTAGGTTTACTCTTGCAATCGATGCATTTGCTTTTCAATTAGCCGCTTGGCCAATGAGATTGTTTTCTTTAAAATTTTTTGACTCTTTCCTATAGTTAGGATTTAAGTGCATAATTTTAGTGCTGCAAAATTATAGTTTATATATTTTTCTATTGGTTTGAACAACTCGATCTCGCACTTTGCTTTAAGTAAAATACGAAAATAGGGGGAAATTATATACGGTGTGGCTAGCAAAGGAAGTGGATGCATTAAATTACATGTCCTTTGACTAAGGTCTTTTGGGCTGTGGAGGCAGTGAATGCGTTAATTATGTATTTATTGCCCGAGTGGTTGGAAAGCCCATAAAGCAAAATGTCCGAGATGTGTTGGAGAGCTGGTGGGTGTAGAAGGAACAAGTACTTGTTTATTTGTTCTTTGTTAAAAATCTTGTGTGTTTCTAGCTTGGACTATTTTTTTGCACAATTTATTATTTTTTGTTTATCATAATCAACTTATCACAATATTATTGTAATCAACTTATCTCATCGAAATATCAAGATTGGTTAATTGATTAACATCGATAAACATATATCTTAAAAACACTTTTAATATATATATATATATATATATATATATATATATATATTATTACTAATTATCATAATATTATTGTAATCGACTTATCACATCGAAATATAAAGATTGGTTAATTGATTAACATCGATAAACATATACCTTTAAACACTTTTAATTTTATTTTTCGAAAAGGAAACTAAGACTCGACTCAACTAGGTTAGACTTAATCTATCGACTCATTTTGATACAACTCAAAATAACATACACTCAATTTGACTCGATGATAGATTTAGGTGAAACCTACGTGTTTGTGCAAGAATTCAAATGGTATAACCTAATTCTTCGAAGTCCATATTATTCTCTCTAGTGATACTCTCCCTCTCTCTAGAGGGCAAGAAAATAGTACTATATTTCACTTAGAAATCATTGAAGTAGTTAATTGATAAAAACCACAATTTAATCATAATCTTGATTCGTTAACATACAATTCAACATCAAAATTTAAATACATCTCATAGCATTTAATATCATCAAAACGTTAAATATCATAATGACATCATCAAGTATCAAAATGCATTTTAACATAAAAGTTAAAAGTAAATTGGTAAAACAAAAATGGGGTGTAACATATCTCCCAACATAAGGATCATTGTCCCCGATGATTCAACGTATCATAACATAAATATATCAAGTTTTTCTTATAAATTTTTAGAAGCATGAAATAAATGAGAATTTTTTTGACTAATTTCAAAAGTCTTCCCATGTAGCATTGTCCTCTGCATTCTGGTCCCATTGGACCTTACACTGAGTGACCTCTTTGTTACGTAGGTGGAGCCTGCGTGTTTCAAGAACTTTGAGAGGCTCGATCATTACCACCCTTAGGTCTTGTACCTATAGTGCATTCCAATCAAGTACATGATTAACACCTCATATATACTTTTTAAGATAAGACCCATGAAATAAATTGTGCATTCGGGCAAGAGCTAGTGGTAGAGAAATATTGTAGGCAACTAGGTTGATCTCTTTGAGGACTTCGAAGGGACCTACATATCTAGGTGTAGACACTTAAAATTGTCTTGTTCAATATCACACATTTGATTTCATTTACTAACACCATTTCTATCTCGATTCAATAATTTCTCATCTATTTAATTAAATGATGTTAGCTATTTAATTAAATTAGTCATTTTCTTCTATTAATCAGGTAATTAATATTGTTTGATCAATTCACCCCTTTCATGCTAATTCTCATCCTATTTAATTAAATAATGCAAATTGTTTAATTAAATTCCTTAATTCCATACATGTCAATATTCAAACTCATCCATGGATTTGATCCTTGATCCATGTCATCTCTCATCTTTGAATTATATCCCTTGATTAGCTAATTCAATCTTAGCCATTGATTCAACCAAAAAGCCTATAAATTGTCCTCATTTCTATGAGTAAATCATCCACACAACATCTAAGTAATTAGACTATAGCCAATTTCACATTCACCTTTGAGATAATTTGTCCATTTCCATCAATTTCACCATTAGAGGTCATCAAATCTTTGCTTCAACAATGAGATTAGGAAAGGGTTGAGAATTTCACATCAACTCAACACTAATCCCCTGATGGGGTGAGGCTTGCTTGTGTTAAATTAGGTTTTCTCTATCAATTGAATTTATTTCATGTTTAATGGCCTCCTAGTTAGCATTTGCAAGAACTTCATTGGGAATATGATCTAGTTAGGTTAATTTCTTAGTTTCTTAGTTGATTCTTAGCCTAATTAATCTAGTTATATTTCATGTTCACATTTTTGGCACGCCCCGTGGGACCCTTGTCTGTGATTTTCTAATTTTTTGTGAAGTTTTTTGGACTTTACAGGACCAAAGGTAGAGCTGCGCTTTAATAATCAACTAGAATGGTGATTTGAAAATAGCGATGCCTTTGCATGTAAAGGCTCGCGCTTTTGCAAATAGTCACACTTTTGTTTAAATTCCCTTTATTTTTGTACAGGTTTTATAGGTCGGCGCTTTCGCAAATAGCCACGCTTCTACATTTCACCAACGCTTTTACAAGTCAACATAGTCACGCTTCTACACAATAGAGAAGCACTTATGCATGACAGAGAGGCACTTCTGCACAAAACAATATGGTGCTTTTGTAGGAAAATGAGAGGCTTAATCTTAAGGTTTTGTTCTAAATTTGAATTATTATTTTTATTAACCCTAACTTGTTTTTTGTTTATTACTTGTTTTTTTATGAGGCTAACTAATTTTTAGGGAAGCATGAAGTATGGAGCACGGATCAAACTTTGAAAGTGTTTCTTAATACTAAGCTATGGTTAATCAATTGAAGTCCAAAGTGTTTTTAAACACTTGTGTGAAGGATTTAAGATTTAGAGACTTTTCATTTTCTATTTTAGCTTAGAATCACACTCAATTTGGTGCTTTAATGAATGAACCACTACTATCTCACATTTTGATTTCAGGTTTAATCAATGAACACACCTTATCTTTTGGATAAAATGAACACATCTTGTTTGGGTTATAAAATGAATACACAACTTGAAAAATGAACATGCACGCTTAAAATGAATCACATTTCTTTTAGTGTAACTTAAAAAGAATTTTTTGCTTTGTTCAACGTGCTTGTCAAGTTGTATGTGCATCCTCTCCACTCACACCTAGTACAATCTTGGGTGAAGAGAAACATCTTGGACTTGTATATGTTCATTGTTACCCTATAGTTTTTTTTTACGTATCCTCTCCCCTCATGCCTCGTGCGATCTTGGGTGAAGAGAAATAGCATCTCCTTTTTTCTTTTGAGTAGGAGGCCTACCTTGAGACACATCCTAATAGAGAACTCAAGGGATGTTTAGAGTACATTATATAAATTATCTGAGAGAAAAAATTTGTAGGTCAAACCATGCATGTAGCACTCTAGGATTGTGTTATGGAATTATGAATTTTCTAGTTCCCAGAGGCGATGTCCCATAGGTTAGTGGTGTTCACCTAATACCCACTATAAACCTATGTTTTAGAGGCTTAATACTTTCAAACATTTGCTCAAAGTGGTGCAATGGTAGCATCATTCCATGAAGATATTCATCATGCATTAAACATAGTTGAGGTGACATAATCCCTTGCAAGGAACTTTTCTTTACAAGGTCAGAGGTGTATTGTGTATGCGTGCATACTCTAGTTACTCACTCTATGGCAATATTTTATCATGTGGACCTACTTTGAGAAAATAAACTTGATTTACCCACTAAATAGGTTGTGTAATTTGATGTGTTTTCATGTTGAGACTAAGTAACACCATTTAGTGATTTCTTATGGAAGAAGAACACACACAATCACCTGATTACCCTATCGAGTCACTTTACATGTATTTTGTGTTTTTCAACTTAAAAAATCAAACAAATTAGGTAAACTTGACATTTTAAAGATCTCTTGAGCAGACTAATGCATTTGCTTGATAGTGTGGTGCCTTTGCACAAAATGACGCTTTCATTTTTGTCAAAACGATGCTTTTGCACATATTGGCGCATTTTCCAAAGATTTTTTTTTTTGAACAATGAAACCTTTGTTTGAACACTTAGGCATTTCTATTTGAACATCAACACTTATGCCAAATACCGATGCATTTGTAGAACAATAGTCTGGTGTTTTTGCATGAATAATCTAATGCACTTTCCTAATTTGACAAAAAAAAAAAAATTCAAACAAAACTGATTTTATTTTGGTTCTAAAACATCACATTGATCTCATAACCAGTTCAAATTGAAACAAAACCAACCATGGCTCACTTATAACACTCATCAAACATTCAAATGTCAAAGAAAAGTTCATGTTTTTCAATACCTTGGTCTTGTCAAAATTACCTCTTAGGTTTCAATTATGATCAATCAACACAATCAAACATTAATGTAAAATTGTCATCAAACCATTTAAACATTCCACTTCACAAACAACTTGAAATTTTGACAAGTCCCTTAGACTAAGTTTTCATCAACATCGACTAGTTTGGCTCCATGTTTAGAAACAAATATCTTTATAAACATTTGGTTGGAATAGTAAACATCTTTTGTGTTAGGATAAGGTGACATTAACCTTTTAATCCTATGTCATTTGTATGTCTCCACGTTCCTTGGAATGTGTTCTAGGGGACATGAGAGAAAAATATTAAATTTTGGCATGTTGTAATTATGTTTTAAAGAGAGGATTTATTTTCAATGGTGGTTACACATCAAATATGCATAAGGAATCTTCCTTAGGTGTCCAAAATGGAATATGAAAGGTTTGGAGTGGAAATCCAATATTGGAGAAGAAAAGGTGTGTGTTGTTCCATCGAGAAGTGGAAAGGTCACCCGAGCATCTAGAAAGGAAGGAGTTGGATAGGCTATGGGTTTGGCACCCATGTTGGAGTCTTGAATATCCAATTAACATTTTATTATGTCTTTTTGTTGTCCAAGAATAATGGTGTGGGTTTTTTCAGGTGGTTTTGTGCTTCTTGTTTTGGTTTACCATTCGTGGTTTTACCTCCCACAATTTCTATAAATTGGAGCCATGGGATGGCAGTTTCATATTGAGTTCTTGTAGGTAATAGGGTGTTGTCGGGTTGATTAGAGATCAATAGTGAAGTGCATTATTGTGTACTCTCATTCAAAGATTAATAATATACTTGTCCTCTTTTCTCGGGTGGAGTTTTTTTTAAAGGGTTTCTCCACATAAATTCGGTGTCTCATTTTTGGTTGTTGATTTTTTATATTGTGATGTTTGCTACAATCACATGTTTATTTTTTATTTGGTAATCTAATTTTCATATCTGAACTCACTTGCATAAGTTCATATTGTAGCTTTCCTTCACCTTGTTTTTCAACATTTGGTATCAGAGCTAACGGTTCTGTTGAGAAGGGGATGCCTTTCTCTTAAGTGTTGGAAGGTTTTTTGGTTGTTTTGTGGTATATTGCAGATTTATGAAGAGGATTTTTTTCCATGGCCTCTACCTCTTGCCATGATCTTGAGAAATTCAATGTCACAGGCTACAAGATGTGGAAACTAAAGATGGAGGATCTCCTTGAAGAGAGAGATCAGTGGTTGCCAATTTCACAAGAGAGTAAACTAGATGTAATGTTTGATGAAGATTGGAAAAAGTTAGAGAAGAAGGCATGAGGAACCATTCAGTTGTGTCTCACCGATTTCATCCTCTTGAATGTCTCCATATAAGACATTGCATACAAGTTGTGGAAGAAGATAGGTGATATTTATCAAACTAAAATTTTGTCTAACAAGTTATATCGCAGAAGATAGTTATACTCATTAAAAATTAAAGATGGTGATTCTATTGTAGACCATTTAAAATATTTTGATCTAATTATAAGTCAGATTGCATCAGTAGATGTTGAATTAGAAGATGAAGATAAATGTATCTTGTTTCTTTGTTCTTTGCCCGAATCTTGGGAAAATCTAATTGTTGCCATAAGTAGTGGTATGCAAAGCCAAAGATAGATAGCATTATTTCCATACTTCTATTAAAGGAGATGAGGAGAAATTCTATGAATTTTGTCTCCCAAGATGCCTTGCATGTGCGAGGAAGGTTTAAATAGAAAGGGCCTAAAAGGGATAAAAAGAGGGATAAGTCTAAAGGACATTCTAAGACCCTTGGAAAGAGAAGAGTAAAATGTTGAAATTGTGGCAAAAGAGGGCATGTGAAGGAGTGTAAGAACAAGAAAAGGAATGTTGATTCCTCCACATAAAAGTCCTTTGATCATGATTATGATGCTTTGCTTATTTCAACTAACTCTATTAGTGATGATGCTTGGCTTATTGATTCAGGTTGCTCCTACCACATGACTCCTCGCAAGGAGTGGTTTTATTTCTTACAAAGCATATGATGGGGGAGATGTTTTCCTTGGTCATAATAGCACTAAGAATATTTTTGGTAAGGGAAAGGTAATTTTTTGTATCAATGATGGGAGGATTAAAGCCCTTGATGATGTTTCACATATTCCAAGACTTGTGAGTAATTTACTTTCAATTTCCAAGTTGAATGATTTTGGAATGCATGTGGCATTTGACTAGTCTAGTTGCAGGTTGGTAAGAGGGAGTTTGGTGATAACTAAAGGATCTCAGATAGGAACTTTGTTTAGGCTAAATACCTCTACTTTATGTAACTCTTCCAATGTAACTAGCACTGAAAATGCATGTATGTTATGGTACCATAGATTGGGTCACAGTGGTGAAAAAGGTCTTAAGAACATTCTTAATAAAAATTTGGTTGATGGTATTTCTGATTATTCTGTTGGAAAAAATGATTTATGTGAGCATTGTGTGCTTGGTAAATATAATAGATCTTCATTTTCTAATGGAACTAATAAGGAAAAGAGATTATTAGAGATAATTCATTTAGATGTATGTGGACCAGTGGATGTTGACTCTTTGGGTAAATCTCGGTATTATGCCTCTTTCATTGATGATGTCTCAAGATACACATAGATTTATTTTATGCATTCTAAATTTGAAGTTTTCACAAAGTTTAAGGAATTTAAGGCCTTAGTTGAGAAGCGATCAGATTATAAGATAAAAGTGTTGAGATCTGACAATGGAGGTGAATATTGTTCCAACGAATTTGATGAGTTCTATAAGCATGCATGTATTGTTCAGTAGAATACTACTCCTTATACTCCCCAACAAAATGGGGTAGCAGAAAGAATGAACCAAACCTTGATGGAGAGAGCTAGGAGCATGTTGAGTGGTGCTAAGCTTGATAAATGCTTTTGGGAAAAAGCAGTTGGTACTGCTTGTTATTTTGTTAATAGATATCCTTGTTTAGCTCTTGTTGATAAATCTCATTATGAAATGTGGATAGGTATAAAGCCTTCTATTTCACACTTAAGGGTCTTTGGTTGTGAGGATTTTTTTCATGTGCCTCAAGATAAGTGATCTAAATTGGATCCAAAAGCTCAGAAATGCATCTTTGTTGGTTACAATGAGAATGTAAAAGGTTATAAGCTTTGGAATCTTCTAACTCATAAAATGATCTTTTCTAAAGATAAGTTTTTTAGGGAGTTTAGAGCTTACTCGAGAGAAGAAAAACCAAGGGAGAAATATAAGACAAATATAGTGCACTTCGAGACAAAGATTGAGAAGCAAGAAGATGCACATGTGGAAAAACAACTAGATGGATTTGAACATGGAGAAGAAGAAGAGGTTTTAGATAGTTCAAAGGATGTGCAGGATGAGCACATAGAAGAAGAGGAATAGGTAGAGCCCATTACTCCTACCTTGAGGAGGTCCACAAGGCAACATAATCCAGTTGATAGGTATATCCCATCCAATTTTCATTGAGTATTTGCTTTGTTGAGTACTAACGATGAACCTAGATCCTACAGGGAGGCTCTCTCTTCAAAGGAAAGTGAGTCTTGGTTGCAAGCCATGCAGGAGGAGATGATATCTTTGGATAGTTGTGACACTTGGGATCTTGTTAGTTTTCCCAAAGGAAGGAATCCAATTGGATGCAAGGGGGTATTTAAAAATAAATTTGGAGTAGATGGTCGATTAAAGCATTAGTAGGCCAGATTAGTGGCTAAGTGCCACTCCCAAAGAGAGGGAGTTGATTTTGATGGAATTCTCTCTCATGTTGCTAAAATAAATATTAGATTCCTATTATATATTGTTGTTGCTTGTGATTTTGAGATAGAGCAAATGGATGTTAAAACCGCTTTCTTGCATGGGGATCTTGAGGAGGAAATTTATATGCGAAAACCTGATGGTTTTGTTGTGAAAGGAAAAGAATAATTGGTTTGCAGGTTGAAGAGATATTTGTATGGTTTGAAACAATCTCCCAGAATGTGGTACTAGAAGTTTGATGCTTTTTCATTGAATTTAGGTTTCGTTAGGAGCGAGGAGGATCATTGTGTGTGCATTAAGGTTATCGATGATCAGATTCTAATTATTGATTTGTATGTTGATGATATGTTGTTTTTTGATAACACCAAGGTGATGATTAGTGAGCTTAAGGCACAAATTTTTGGCACATTTAATATGAAGGACTTGGGGGCTGCAAAATATAATCTTGGGATGGAAATAATAAGAGATCGAGTTCATAGAAACCTTTGGTTAAGTCAGAGTAAGTATGTTGATACCATTTTGTAAAGGTTTAATATGCATGACTATAAGCCAGTTAGTATTCCATTTCCGGTTGGTACTAATTTGAGCTTAGATATGTGTCCTAATTTTGAAGATGATGTTGAGGATATGTATATGGTTCCTTATGGTATCGTCATTGGTAGTTTGATGTATGCAATGGTTTGCACTAGACTAGATATAGCCTAAGCAGTGGGAGTTCTAAGCAGGTTTATATCTAACCCTAGTAGAGAGCATTGGACTTTTGTTAAGAGGGTGTTTAGATATTTGTGAGGTACTTTTGATTTTTTTGGTTTATCATGGTATTGATGATGTGGACAATTCATTAGACATATAGGGATTCCTTTTTGTAGATTGGGCAGGTGACTTGGATAGTCGAAGTTCCACCAATGGCTATGTATTTGTTTTGTTTGGAGGTGCAGTGAGTTGGATGAGTAAGAGGAAGCTCACAGTTGCTTTTTCCACCACTGAAGTAGAGTATATAGCTACTACACATGCCTCTAAGGATGCAGTATGGTTATAGAGGCTTGGTAATGGCATTGGTTTTGATTGTAGGACGGTGAGGATTGGATGTGACAATCAGAATCCTATTTGCTTGACCAAAAATCTTATGTATCATGCTCATACTAAGCATGTTGATGTTCAGTATCACTTTGTGTGAGAGATGGTTGAGAATGGTAAGGTATTGATAGAAAAGGTTGACACTTTGGATAATGTTGTAGATTCTCTTATGAAACCAGTGATCACGATTAAGTTCACTTGGTGCAGGAAGGCCATGGGCCTTGATCACTTTACTTGATTTTATATTTTGTATCTCTTGAATGTAATTACAATGTATAATGTCAAGTGGGAGAATTTTAGGATAAGGTGATATTAACCTTGTAATCCTAGGTCATCTGTATGTCTCCACGTTCCTTGGAATTTGTTCTGGGGGACATGAGAGAAAAATATTAAATTTTGGCATTGTTGTAATTATATTTTAAAGAGAGGATTTATTTTTAGTGGTGGTTACACATCAAATATGGATAAGAAATATTCCTTAGGTGTCTAAAATGGAATATGAAAGGTTTTGGAGTGGGAATCCAAGATTGGAGAAGAAAAGGTGTCCATTGGTATTCCATCGGGAAGTGGAAAGGTCACCATAGCATCCAGAAAGGAAGGAGTTGGATAGGCTATGGGTTCGGTGCCCATGTTGGAGTCTTGAATATTTAATTAATATTTAATTATTTATTTTGGCTGTCCAAGAAGAAGTTTGTGGGTTTTTGCAAGTGGTTTTGTGCCTCTTGTTTTGTTTTACCATTCGTGGTTTTACCTCCCACAATTTCTATAAATTGGAGCCATGGGATGGTAGTTTCCTATTGAGTTCTTGCAAGCAACAGGGTGTTTTTGAGTTGATTAGAGATTAGTAGAGAAGTGTATTATTGTGTACTCTCATTCAAAGATTAATAATATACTTGTCCTCTTTTCTCGGGTGGAGTTTTTTCCTAAAAGGGTTTCTCCACATAAATTTGGTGTCTTATTTTTGGTTGCTAATTTTTATATTGTGATGTTTGCTACAATCACATGTTTATTTATGATTTGGTAATCTAATTTTCGGATCTGAATTCACTTGCATACGTTCATATTGTAGCTTTCCTTCACCTTGTTTTTCAACATTTTGGAAAATCACAAGTCTAATCCTAAGGTTCACAAGTTCATAAACATCATCATCATCAAAACACATCAAAACTTGAGTCTAGATTATTGTCAAAAGTGAAAGTTCCACATCATTCACCCATCCAAAAAATCATTGATCCTAGAGACCTATCAAAGTGTTATCATTAGAAAACAATCAAAGACATTTCAACAATGGCATTTGCATCAAAAATCTTCTAGGATTGGAACATTCTCACATCATTCAAACATTTATCCTAAAGGTTTTAAGAGTTCAATCTTGAAAGCATGACAATGCCAATCGATTATCAAAACTCGCATTTATACCATTCATATATGGGGTCAGCATATCCTATAATCTTCAATGATAAAACAAATGTGGGCATGCTTAATCAAAACTTTGGAATACCTTGTCCTATGATAGATGTCAATCAATGTCAAAACTTACCAATTTATCAACCAAATGATCAAAGCATGGGTTTTTACCAAAACAACATTATCTCACCAATTCAAACATGAACATACCAATCACAAACATATCAAATATGAACATGTCAAATCCACACTTGGTGAACTATGGGATAGATCTACTCACATTTCAACAAGATCAAATACCATATCAATATTGAGATCCTCAACATCCATATCAAAATCAACTACATAAAGGGTTTCAAAATCAACATCAAAATCAAAATCTACAACATCAAATGGCCCTAAATTAACTCACCAAAGTAGTTGGCACACTTCTCCATCCAACATATCAATCTCCAAATCAATATATCCTTCATTGGAATCATCAAAATATTGATTTACATCAAAATCCATCCTTACAACATCAAGACATGGCATATCAAGAAATGCAACATCAACAACATCAATAAAAAATTCAACATCAGTATCAACAATCACCACAACAATCACAAGCTTCACAATATAGCAACACCATCACCAAATGTGAATACACTCCTTTAGGGGAGCTAATCAAATCGGTGTTAAACAATCTAGTTCATGCAAAACTCATCACTCTTCCAAGAATAAGTGCTTACAACTCTATCTTCAACCTCTCATGGAATAAGGACAAATCTTATTGTGAGTATCATAGAGCAAAAGGCCATGACACATCAAATTGTACTAGACTCAAGAACCTCATACAAGACCTTATTGATCAAGGAGAAATCATTGTTGAGGATAATGTTCAAGATTCAACCACAAATGATTACATTGACGATGTCTCTACCTTACACAATGAGAAAATTGACATACATCTAGAGCCACTTCCCAAACATGATGAAAATCCCTCACCAATATCTACCAATAATCCATTTCAAGAATTGTTAACGTCATTTGATATCATGGTTTAAAACATTGACTTGAGGTCTATACCTCAATTTTTGAGGATAAAATTCAAGATTCATCCACAAATGGTCACATTGACAATGTCTCTACATTACCCAACGAGCAAGATGACATACATCAAGACTCTTTTTCAAAGCATGATCCACATCTTCTACCAATGTCTAGCAATGGTCCATTCCAAGACATATTGACATCATTTGGCCTCATGGTTTCCAATATTAAAAAAATTCTTAACACACCATTTGATCCAGATTCACTTGATGATCAAGAGAATCTTAAACCAATACCCATGCATAATGAAGACATTCAAGAACCCTTTACAAACAATAAATTCTTTGAAATTGACCCATGTCAAGAACTTGATCCAAATCATATCAAAAGCAATTCTAAAATCATTCAAGATCAAGGATACATGTATTCTCAAGATCTAATAGGTCTATTCTAATCTAATATTGAAGATAACTCCAATAAAATACAAGATCGAGGATCCACATCTCCAAGATACTACAATGATTTAATGGGTATCTTCCAATCCATACAAGATTTTGAGAACAATGATCATATCCGTATATCACGTACTCCTACATCTACCCATGAGATGCTTACTCCTAATGGACATGTAGATGATCTTCATCTAAAACAAGAGTCTCATACTCTTGACATCATTACCAAGGAACAAGATTCTCCTACTCTCAACTTCATTACCAATGAACAAGAGTCTCCTACTCTTAACATCCCTACACATGATCAAGGCATAGCAGAATCCGTAGACATATAAAAAATGGATCATGAAGAATACTCCTACATGGATTGTGAATTAGAAACATCCTTTGAAGACATATCAAAAATGGATCATGATGAAGACTTTTACATGGATTGTGAATCATCAACACCTCTTGAAGAAGCATTAAAACCTAACACATCCCAAATTTAGATTGAATATATTAAGTATGATTATGTCAAGCATTAGCAGAGTAAAGGATTATTTTTACAAGAACATGGTATCTTGGAATCAATACAAATTGTCAACAATCTTGAGTAGCAAGGTCTTGGTTTTATAGTAATCACAGAACCTAAGCATAACAATGGTAACTCTATAATATTGGGGGCAGCCTTATCTAGTGCAAACACCAACATGGAGAACACGAAGAGTTCTTATGATAAAAATGATACCAACACTCCAACTATTCATATCATGAATCGTCATCCATGCATCTTTCCACCTTCTAATTGGGACCAACCATAAGAGAAAAAGCTATATCAAAGAAAGGAGCAATTCATTGAAGCAAAAGAATCGAAAAATCAAAACAGACAAGAAAAATTCAAATGGATGCCAAAGCAAAAGAAAGAAAATCATCCCTATCAAACTCCATTATTCAAATAAACTATGGGGAAAAATAAAAAGGGAGTGCCATCCATCAAAGATGTCCACAAATATAAAAGAAAGCTTCAAAAGTGACCTACAAATTATATGAAGAAGTTGGTCCCAATCAAATCTCCATATCCACCCATCATTTCTCATCCTCCCAAGTTTGGAAAGTCAAATATTCCAAACTATCGACCAATCCATCTATATCTCATATCCCTCAACGCATTCCACCATCCACTTCACAATCCATGATATCCAACTCTCATATTAACTGGATGTGTGCAACAACTCTTTATCATAAGGACCCTACGAGCACCCTATTGCGGTTTTCACACTTAGATGAGGTTGAATCAAGTATTAGCAAGGTAGATAATAATTTTCAAGGGTTACATTCAAGCGTATGTATCTTAGCAAAGCAACTCCCACAAGAAGGATATCATAAGAATATTATGGAAGTTGTATCTACATCAACAACATTGGGTGGTTCAAGATGAGCATAAACCTTCAAAAATTTAAAAAAATAAAGAAAATAATCAACAGAAAAATTGTCCTCTAGTGAGAACCACTATGGTGGTGCTTTGGACAAGTATCATGATGAAAACTTGGAAAACAAGTGTCATGGGTAGAATCAAGTATCTACGTGTGCCATTTCAAGTGGAAGCATATCATCCCATCCATAATAAATCCAACATTCCATCCATCTTATCCATAATAAATCCATTCGTCCATGCATCCATAATAAATCCAACATTCCATCCATCTTATCCATAATAAATCCATTCCTCCATGATCCATTATCCAATCCATTTTCATTCATGTTCTGAATTATCTTGATCTTGGCAAAGGTTCGATGTACACTTCACACTTTCTTATGGTAAACATCTTGACATGGGTCACTATCATTGATCCCACCTTATCCAACATTATCTGAGCCATGAGGCATTGTCCAAATGAGCATCTTCTATCTGAACAGGTTATCCTATCACAAGATAAACCTTGGCATCCTTTTGCATATTGATTCATCCATCTAATCCATCCATCTATCCATCCATCCACCCATGGAATTCCATACATTACTAGACACTAGGGGGAAGATACTTACATCTTGCTTCAGAAATAATTTTTTATCTATATCTTCTAGCCCATGTGGTGATCTAAACATTTGTAAATGTGAAATCCCTTTGTCAAAACATTCATAAGAAAAAATCCAAATCAATAGTCTATGGAACATTTTGATGAGAAGACAATCAAATATTAGTTACATCTAACTTGCTCTTCAACGTCACATCAAATCATTTAGACAGACTTTGTTCCAAGCCTAGCTTCAAATCTTGATCTATCTTATTTGATCAATCCATCATCATCTTGGGATGTATCCTTCCCAATCCTCATGTTATTTATAGCCTTGACGACACTATATTTGTATTTTTGTGTATCCTCAACAATGTTATCACTATTGGCAATCAATCCTAGTTTGGTTTTCAATAAAATCCCAACTAGATCACTGATATCATCACATATCCATATCCACTCGTCAACATCGTGTGAAAATCTCAAAAACATTTGAAACATCTCAAAAATCCCAAAAACATTCAAAACATTCACAAAATCCCAAAAACATTCAAAACATTCACAAAATCCTAAAAACATTCAAAACATTCTCAAAATTCCAAAAACATTTACAAAATCATAAAAAATCCAAAACATCCAAACATTTACAAAATCATCTTCAAAATTCAAAAACATCCAAACATTTGTAAAGTTCAAAATCCAAAACATCCAAACATTTGTAAAGTTCAAAATCCAAAAACATCTAAATCATCCTCAAAATCTCAAAAATATTTGAAATAGGTTAAAAATAAAAAAACATTCATATATCGTCAAAACCCCTAAACAGGTCCAAAATATCAAAAAATCAAAAACACTTTTCAAACT
Organism: Sequoia sempervirens; assembly: GCA_007258455.2. Classification (NCBI taxonomy): domain Eukaryota; kingdom Viridiplantae; phylum Streptophyta; class Pinopsida; order Cupressales; family Cupressaceae; genus Sequoia; species Sequoia sempervirens. Next base: position 138,076 of record VDFB02027185.1, on the reverse strand, counting down.
ACGTTATCTCTGCGCTTATGTAGGAAAGGCCATCTTTCGATGAGCCCTCGAGGCTTAGATTAGTCCTTTAGCGATCTATCATAATAAACTGGTAGTCCATCAATGTTTATATATCATTAATAAACAATCAAGGGTCAATCAAACTACATTATTTTTGTGCTTACGTAGGAAAGGCCATCATCGATGAGACCTCGAGGAATTAGGTCAATTTCCCTTACGTCTTGTTCTTAGTCTAACCTTGGAAAACACAAAAACATTTGGAAAACTTGAAAATCAAAACATTCAAATATCTTTCATAAAACAAAAACAACCTCAAATAACTTGAAAACTTAAACATTCACATAATCTCAAAAGTTCAAAAACAACCTCAAAGCATTTCAAAATGTCAAAAAATTGGAATGTTTGGAAAACAAAATCATCCCTCCCATTTCTCTTTCACCTGCAATAAACTTCCATCCCTGATAAATTGATCGCCATTTTCAACCTTTGGGTAGTACAGATGGAAACAAGTACAAAAATCAGTAAAGGGTAAACTACAAAGTGTAAAATTCTTGAGTCTTGATCGTGGGTAAACATGTTGGTTAACATTTGTATCACCAACCTATCAAATAATTAGAATTATTTAAACATCCAATAACATGTCCTATGGATACATCTTTCCTACAATGGACACCATCATTGGAAATCACCTTAATCACATCACTTTTGGTAAGAGATATGAATAACATTGATTGTTTGTTCATTTTGATCTTTTCTTATGATTTATCCTATTTTTCCATTCTTATGATCTCTCGATGATGTCTGCTAAAATAATTTAGAGAGAAAGGAATGGGGCATTGATCATTGTTGTCTTTTATCGTGCTTGTTGGATATTCTTGTAATACGACCTTGGAAAATACTTGCTTTGTGTGTGCAGGGATAGTCTCAAGTAATACAATGTCTAGGACATATTAGTTTCTTCATACCTTTTGTGTGTTAATATCCTGACTTCGATGGATTCATTCTTTCACATGATCAAACAAGGTTTTTATATGTCGGGTATGAACAAGGATACTCCTATCTATTTGCAGAGTCAAAGTCCATGTGTTAGATACAACATCATCCTAATTTTCAATACCTTGGTACATCGTGTCTATTTGCTATATCAAAATTAAGGAATTCTATGATGAATTTATCCCAATCCGAGAAGCAAATCAGTATCATCTATCCTATCTCATCACATATCTAATAAAGTCTTGAATAATCATAGATTTGTTGGACTTTTGAATCAATCATAAAAGTAAAGGCTAATCAATATCCATCTCATTCTTCTACTTCTATCCATCTCGTTCTTCAATATCTACTAACATTTCTATCCAAGTATCGAATCTATGTGATATACATCAAAAATATACATGAGATTATCCATAGCTGATGACTATCTATGCATCATAAGATCTATCTACAATGAACATATGAGCTTTCTAAGAATTAATTTTCATCCTCTTTGTAGCCAAACCGGTCTTGCATCTTTATCATGAGCTCAACCTAAAAATCAAAATTCCCACTTGATCTCTCAAGGTGGTAGCAAACCAACATTCATTCCTTCTATTAGGGCATAATGGCGCATCTAGAAAAATCATGAATCTTTAAATTTTTTATCTAAGCAGTAATGTTGATTCAAGAAGTATCAGTTCTTTGAAGTAACGTAGCTAGTACCTCGCTTCAAAGAGGAGTAAAATGTAGACACTAAAAATTACCTTGATCAATATCATGCATTTGATTTCATTTACTAACACCATTTCTATCTTAATTCAATCATTTCTCATCTATTTAATTAAATGATGTCAATTGTTTAATTAAATTCATCATTTTCTTCTATTAATCAGGTAATTAATATTTTTTGATTAATTCATCCATTTCATGCTAATTTTCATCCTATTTGATTAAATAATGCAAATTGTTTAATTAAATTCCTTAATTCCTCTAATTTAATTAAATAATCTTAATTGTTTAATTAAATGTCATAAATCATTTTTTTTAATTAAATGATCTTAATTATTTAATTAAATCCTAAATTCTCTTCACTTTCACAATTAAATAGTTTCTTAATTATTTAATTGACTAATATATTCTAATTCCTCCAATCTTTGAAAGAATATTCTCATGGAATATTCTTACAATTCGAATTCAAACATTTCCCTCCAAATGGAATATCTTCTCCATCTCCCTAAAATCATGGGATTGCAATTGTCTCAAGCAATTTGAGCCCTTGATTAGAATCATTGATCCATGCCAATATTCAATCTCATGGATTTGATCCTTGATCCATTTCATCTCTCATCTTTGAATTATATCCCTTGATTAGCTAATTCAATCCTAGCCATTGATTCAACCAAAAAGCCTATAAATAGTCCTTATTTCTATAAGTAAATCATCCACAAAGCATTTGAACAATCAGACTATAGCCAATTTCACATTCACCTTTGAAAGCATTTGTCCATTTCTAGCAATTTCACCATTAGAGTTCATCAAAGCTTTGATTCAATAATGGGACTAGGAAAGGGTTGAGCATTATCAATTCAACACTAATCCCCCAATGGGATGAGGTTTTCTTGTGTTAAATTTGGTTTTCTCTATCAATTGAATGTTATTTCATGTTTAGTGGCTTCCTAGTTATCATTTGCAAGAATTTAATTGGGAATATGATCTAGTTAGGTTAATTGCTTAGTTTCTTAGTTGATTATTATCCTAATTAATATGGTTATATTTCATGTTCACACTAGGATATAGTTTGGATGACTTTTGAAACTTGATGGAACTCTTCTAGGGTTTGAATCTTAAAAGCACGTTTCTCCTATTGAGAAATGTCTTGGTATACGCTTAGCATCAACATAGATTTTTTACCTATCATTTGCCTACACTAATCTCTTTTTGATCAACCTGATATGTTCCTCCATTTCTAACAACATTTTCAGACCAAGGCTAATCGTATATTCTATCTTATCCTAGCTTATAGGAGTTTGATTCTTTCTTTTGTATAATGCTTCAAATGGAGCTATCTTTATCATGGAATGATAGGAATTATTGTAATCAAATTCTATAAGCGAAAGATAATCCTCCCACTTGTATTATTGATCCCTATAATAAATCCTCAACAAATCCTCCAAAACTTTGTTTACCCTTTCCATCTGACCATTTGTCTCAAGGTGATAAGCTGAGTTTATATTCAATTGAGTTCTAAGTGAGGAAAATAAGGTTTTCCAAAACCTTGCATCCCTATCTGAGATGATCTTCTCAAGAACTCCATGCAATGTAAACACTTCTTGAACAAACTTACGGGCTATAACTAATGCTCTATTTTTCAAATTCCCATGTAGGAAATGAGCTACCTTGGTGAGTTTATCCACCACTACTAGAATAACATTATGCCTATTTCTAGACATAGGTAGACCTTGTACAAAATCTATACTGATGATCTATCACTTCCACTTTAGAATCTCATGAGGATATAGGAGTCTTGTTGTGTGATGATGTTTTATTTTCACCCTCTAGCATTCTAGACATCTAGCTACAAATATTGTAGCATCCCTCTTCATTCATTTTCAAAAATATAGTGGTTTCACATCTTCTAGAAGTTTTATCACTCTAGGATGTCTTGAATATGGTGTAGAATGAACTTCTTTCCACATGATATTCCTTAACTCCTTAGAGTTCGAAATGTACATTCTTCCTTTGAACCTTAACAACCCATCTAGTTCAAAATATAACCCATCATACCTCAAATCTTGAGGATTGTCTGTGAGATCTTTCTTAGCTTACTCATCTATATTCATCTCCCTTGGACTTTTGCAATACCCAATTCTTAAAATCTGAATGAATAGAGATCATCGAGGAGATTTGTCTCCTTCAACTTAGGGATTCCACTACTTGGTTTTCCTTGCCCTTAATATGATTGATCTCAAAATCATAATCAAATATCAACTCTAACCATATTCTTTGACGAGCATTAAGATATGGTTGGGTAAACAAATACTTAAGACAAGGTTTCCTTAGAAAATAATGTTGCCACATTTGTAAAGCATGCACACCTACTGCTAGTTCAAGATCATGAGAGGCATAATTCTACTCATATGTCTTCAACTTCCTAGACTCATAGGTGGTAACTTGCCCTTCTCGCATAAGCAACCCACCTAATCCTTCTCCCAAGGCATCAATAATAACCACAAAATGGCCTTCTGGATTGGGAACTTTTAGTATTGGTGTTGTAGTTAGCTTCTCTTTTAGTTGATCAAATGTCTCCTAACATTTTTCTGATCAATCAAATCTTTTACCTTTACTTTGCAAAGAAGTAATGGGATAAGCAATCCTTGAAAAGTTAGCCACAAACTTTATATAATAACCCGCCAAACCCATGAAGCTACAAACTTTGTGCATATTTTTTGGTGCATACCACTCCAAAATGGCTTTGATCTTTGTTGGATCTACTGCAATTCCATCAGTTGAAATTACATGACCCAGGTATTGTACTTATTTCTCAAAGAAATTACACTTTGAGAGCTTACCATACAACTTGTGCTCTCTCAGGCGTTGAAAAATGAACCAAAAAATTTGGAGATGTTCTTCTTCATTCTTAGAATATATAAGAATGTCATCCAAAAACACTAGAACAAACTTATCCAAGCAATCTCTGAATACATTGTTCATCAAATTTATGAATGATGCAGGCGATTTGGTTAGTCCAAAAGGTAAGACTATGAATTCATAATGCCCATACCTTGTTTTATGAATATCTTTACGCTTAAGTCTTAATTGATGGTATCTAGATTGTAGATCGATCTTTGAAAATACAATTGTAGCATAGAAAAAAGTAATACTTTTTCATAGTTAATTTGGGAATGAATAATTGATGATAAAATGGACTTAATTGTTCCTTATTTAGGGTGTTGTAAAGTGTACCTTTAAATTTTCACACTAATCTAGGGCTTTATTTATTAATTGAGGTTAATTTGAGCTTAATTGGCCCCTTTAATTCAAATCCAAGCCTAATTTATTGCATTTTTTGAGGTATAAAACTTGACACTCTAAATAATATTACACAACACTTAATTTTGCAAGGAATGTGTACTAGGCCAGTGACCTAGGACCCATTTTCCACCTGGTGAATGGGTCCTCACTAGGTCCTAGGACCCCCCTTTTGCATATCATTTCACAATCCTTGAAACATGTCCTAGTTAAGTATACTAGGACCCATTCACCCTATGGCGAATGGGTCCTCCTTAACTTAGGACACCCCCATTGGGATATGTTTTTGGTAGTATTTTAATGATTTCAAGTCCTAGATATGATATCAGCTTGTGTAATTGAATTTTGGGATTTAATCTTAATTTAAGTATAAATATAAGGTTATTTCACATAGCTTCATAATTAGATATTCATAAGCAATTAAGGGTACATTCACAAGAGCATTATAAAGCATTCAAGAGCATTCAAGAAGGTATTCAAGGGGAAATTATTAGAGTTTATTGCAGCAATCAAAGATCCATTTCATCATGTCAAAGGCATAGTGCATCAGGCATGTTGTTGAGATAATATGTTGATGTAGCATTGGAGATCCTATTCAAGCATTGTTTCATATCAAAGTTCATGATCAAGATCTACATCCATTGAGGTCACTTCATGCAAGATTGTTGATTTGTACTCCAAGGTTCAATTGAGGATTGGTGAGTTGTGGCATTACATTGTTCATTCATCTTTCCTTTTATGCTTTATTTTAACTCAAGGTTTAATTACCAAAATAGGGTTTGACCAAGGCAAACCCCTATTCCCTAACACAATATTTTTCTTCTCCTTTGATGTGTGATTGTAGGTTTTAGATTGAAGATCAAGTGGAAAACAAAAGTTGCAAAAGTTGTCAAAGTTGTCATCTTTCTTACAAGATCACAAAAACTAAGCTACATAATTTATTTTCGACTTTCGGGAGTTGAACACCTGGGATCTGGGACTCTAGACATTGAAGAGCAGAACCTAGAAATCAATTTTCCATAACCCTATTAGGGACCCATTTTCCACTGGGCGAATGAGTCGTCAGTGAGGCCCGAAAAAACACTTTTTCTAATAGGTACGAACCATTTTAACATTTTAAAACCTACCTTTTTATTGTTATATCATTTAGGTTTATTTATTTATTATTAATTACACATTATAGTCTTCATAATTGAGTGAAACATCTAGTCAAATTTTTGTGTACCCATTTGGTTAATCCCATTTGTGGTGCACCTCTCTTTTTCTATGTTTCAGCAGCTACCCCATGCATTTGATCGAAGAGATCATCAATACATGGAAAAGGATATTTTTTCTTTATCATTGATTTGTGAAGCATACGATAGTATATACATAACCACAATTTACCATCCTTATTTTTAACAAAGATCACTGGTACTCCCCAAGATGAAACACTGGGTCTAATCAATCCTTTGGCTTACAATTCTTGCAACTGAGCCTTCAACTCCATCAATTCTATTGTGGCCATTCAGTATGGAGCTTTAGAGATAGTTCTGATCTTAGAATTATATCTATGGAGAATTCAAAATCTCTCTTGGGAGATAATTATCTCATAGAAAAGGATACTTCTCCATATCCATTTTTTCTTGATCCATAGATTCCTCTTCTTCTATCCCTTGGAGTTTCTGAGATTTATAGTACATTAAGTCATCTTGAAAAATAAACTCTTTGAAATATTTCATTTTCTCCATTTTGATTCCAAAGAGTTGACACCCTTTTTGCTTGGCCCTCTTTAGCTATATGACATATATTTGTCTTAGCTTGACCTCTCTAGGAGTGGCTTGTAGGAAAAATTTGTTCCCAAGGTCATCCAGATATTCTACTATTTTTGCAAGATAATCTACCTTAGCCTTGTGTCTCCACAACTAGTTTATTCCTAGGATAAAATTGTAGGACCTAAGGGTGCTACAAATAGGTTCACTTTAATCAAAAAACTCGAAAGATCAACCTTGGGTTCAAACAAGCATTGCTCTACCTAAGATCTTGTCTGGTTAGCATACTCTATTGACTAGGGTTTTTCCATATAACCAAATTTTCTAGAAAAATTATCTAATATTTTTGGTGAAATGAAACTTTTATTTGTACTAGTGTCTATTAAAATTGAAATTGGGACACCAAAAAATGTACATGTAGTTTCAACTGGAGTAATCTGGAACTTCGCATGTCGATTATCCGATGATGCATGAATCCTTTATTAAAAAGTTGTTAGTTGAGTTGGTAAGGGAATACCATGAGGTTGCACTCCTTATGTCTTATTGGGATATTGGTTTGCATAATGGTCTCCTCCACACGTGAAACATCCTCTTGGAGGTCCTCACCTTTCAAAAGGCTTCCCTGAGTTATCACCATTCTTCCTAGAGTTGTTTTTACTCCTTTTATCGCCCTTGGATTCATTTCAATTATTTTAAAATCCCTTATCACCTTTCTTTTTGAAAACCCACTTATCATTCTTCTTCTTGAATGATTGGGATGACTACGACTAGTTGAACTTTTTACAGTTCTTCTCCTGATAAGAAAATATGGATATCAACTTTTGTTCTTGTTTTATGGCCTTTTCATATACTCGGTCCATTATTGTGGGACCATGGACATCTACTTCACCCCCAATTTGGGTATTCAACTCCATAATAAACTTTCTTATTTGGAACTTCACATCCTTATGATATTGGGGCACATACTTTAGGAGATGAGTAAAATTCTCCCAATACATTGTTACCGACATGTCCCCTTGCCTTAGGTTCTGGAAATCAGTGAGTTTTTTATCAAAGAAATTTTTTGGTAACCATCTTTACCTAAATATAATTACAAACTCATCCCATGTTAAGCTCAATGAACTTAACCCTAATTCTATTTTCTTTTTCATCCACCAAGTGGATGCTTCCCTTGACAATTGGTATGCCCCCCCAAACTACCTAATTCACTTCATAATAGTTCCTTATTTCAAAGTATTTTTCCATTTCAATGAGCCAAGCCTCTGTTGCATCTCCAATCACCATTCCATAGAACTTAGGTGGCATCACCTTCTTCATATCCCTAGATAATTCAAGGGCTAATTGGTTCCTTTTCTTGTTATTAGGCCTTGACTCAAAGTTTTTTTCTCCACACCCACTTTGGGTGGTGCGCTCATATCAGTTTCCATCTTCACCTTTGTGAGATGCTTCCTTGTCATACCTACTTTGGCCTTTGACCTCTTGCTCTAAAGTGGAAATTCTATCTCTTGTTTCATTTAGTATTGCTAAGATTTGGTCAAGTTTTGCATTGAGGTTGTCAGAAGGTTGACTTACCTCCTGGCTACCTCCAAGAATTTTTTTGGTTCGAACCGTATTGATTTTATACTTCACTTGAAGTTTTTAGTTTATGCATACAATTAGTTCCTCTAATTTCGCATTTCTATTATAACAATAACCAATATTCATTCATTTGTATTATAATAATAGCATTATCGCTCCCCCATTTATATACATACCCATATACATACATGTACATATATATATATTTTCTCATATACATATATACTTATATATTATTACCAATTATCACCATATTATTGTAATCAACTTATCTCGTCAAAATATCAAGATTGGTTAATCGATTAACATGTATAAACATGTATCTTTAAACACTTTTAATTTTCTTTTTCGAAAAGGAAACCAAGACTTGACTCGACTAGGTTAGACTTAATCTATCGACTCATTTCAATACAACCCAAAATAACATACACTAAATTTGAATCCACGATAGATTTAGGGTAAACCTATATTTTTGTGTCAGAAATCAAACTCTGAAGTCTATATTCTTCTCTTCGATGATACTCTCCCTCTCTCTCTAGAGGGCAAGAAAATAGTCCTGCATTTCACTTAGAAATCATTTAAGTAGTTAACCAATGAAAACCATGATATAATTATAGCATATAAAATTGTATACCTTAACAATTTCACACTATGTTTTTCCCCCCCTAAAATTTTGAGCTTAATTGACCCCCAAATTGCCTAAAATTATGTATTTTGGAGCCCATTAGTCCCAATTTTCAATAAACACCAAGCATTGAATAAATACATCCAACTCATATGTTGCCCTCAAAATTGACTGTCCTAGAAATTTGGGCTAGGAATCATTCTCCTATGGGCGAATGGGTCCCACTTCTTAGCTAGGACCCATTTTTGGATATATTTTTGGTGACATTTTAACATTCAAAATTCAAGATGCAAATGTCGGCTTTTAGAATCTAATTTTTGAGAAATTGGATAAATGCCTATAAATACATAGAAATTTCATCATTTTAAATCTAAGTGAAAGAATCTAGCAAGAGATTAAAATTAAGAGAATTCAAGATCATGTTAAGAGTAGCATTATCAGAGTTGCATTGCAACAATTCAAGATCCAAGCATCATGTCAAAGTGTTTGTGAGTTTATGTTATCATGGTGTCATTATTTTGTGAAGGCTAACATCTTTTTTTAGGTATCCAAAGAATTCAATTATTAAAGAAAGAAAGATCCAAATACTTAAGGAGATGTGTATGACTTCAGTCCTTCAAGGTAGCCATTGAAGGGCGGTGAGTTGCAACACATTGTGATTTCATCATTCCTTTCAATTATCTATTTATGATCAATATTTCCATTGTGGAAGTGGAAACACTTACACGAGGTTCAACTAAGGAAAGCCCCTAAAATGACCCAACATTTTTTCCCTCTTTGAATGTTTAGGTTATAAGATTGAAGATAAATTATCCATTCTTGCATTTGTTGTTATACATATTGTCAAGCCACAAAAACTCAATTATAAAAATATTTGATAGTGTTCTAACAAATTTGTAGGCGAGAATACGAATCTTAGATTCGACATTAGAGGACCCTAAAATTTTATCGGGACATCCCTACAAAGACCCATTCACACAAGGGAAACCTAGTCCTCCTAGAATGCTTGAAACCAACTTTTCTAGGTTGGTACATATCATTCCACACTTCCCTAGTCCACCTGCAAATTACTGTTTTTGTTTGTTAGTTGTTGAGATATTGCAATTTACATATTAGGGCATATATTCTAATTAGGTTAATCACTCCAAACCATTTCCAATTCATTTCGATCCTCAATCAGATGTAGATCCAAGTTTTATTGGCTCACCTTCATGGTTGTAAGTCAATCTATACACCTTGTTGATCTACATCCTAATGAAACTTGGAAAAAGGCCCCTTGCATCCTAGGTTCTTTTCATTTAGGACCCAGGATCACCTTTTTCTATGTTTCATTTCAGTGAACCCAATATGTTAACATCATAAAATTTCTAAAATTAGAAGTCTTTCAAACCATAGATCTAGGTCTTTTATTGCATTGTTTGCATTTCTCATTTATGGTTTCATTTTTGCATCATAAAAATAAAAAATTCAAAAATTTGCATATCATATTACATCATAGGTCGCATTAGAATTTTTTTCAGTCATATTTAGATCAGATCTACATTCAAATTGTATTTATTTAGTGGTTAAAATCTGAAATTGTTTATTGCATGTAAATTGCATCTTTCATTTTATGTCAAAAATAAGTGAAAAATTGCATAGTTTTATTACAAATTTGCATCAAATCATCATTTCAGAATTTTGCATCTTGAAATTAGTCAATAGTTACATATTAGATCTGAAAATTGCATTCAAAATTGACCTTTATCATTTCCTATTTGTATTTGAATCACATTGTCTATAAATTGGAAGGCATTGTATTGTTTGTTTTCAAAATTGCATCAAAATTATCATTTTCAAGTTTTGGCATCTTAGAATCAGTCATTTATTGCATTTTAGATCCAAAATTTGCATTCAAAACTTGTTTATTTATTTTTACCTTTGTTGCACACTTATATTTTGCATTGCATTGTCCTAAATTGAGCAAAATCTGGAAAAATATCATTTGTTTAACTTGTTTGCAACTAGAGAAAAAAACATTAAACATAAAAATTCAAATTTTCAATTTTTAGAACCCTGATCAAGGACTCAGATGCGCTTGGGTGACCCTATCCTTGTACAAGTGTCTCAGGAAACTTCTACACATATTTCTGCCTATGTAGTTTCACTCTGTTCCTGCTTGCACATGTTTGATTTGAAATTATGAAATAAATTTACCTTTATGATCTTTATGTTTGTCATTTGAAACTTTGATTGGACATTTAGAAGCATAATGACCTATCTTTCCATAATTAAAACATTTTAAGGATAACTTACCTCTATATTTGTTAGTTCCCTTATTCAATCTCCTTACAAAATTTGCTTCCACTTCATCAAGATCATTCGGATCATATTCATCATCTTTCTTGCTGACTTTAATGGCGGTTTCTTTCTTTGGAGCATCTTTGACAAACTCTCTTATGTGAAAAGTAGTTAAAGCACCAAATATTTTATCTCTATTATATTGGTCCAAATTCTAAGCTTTCTCAATAGCAAAAACTTTAGTACTATAAGATTTAGGAAGGGTTCTCAATACCTTTTTCACAACATCACTTTCCTCCAGTTTTCCACCAAAACCATTGATGGCATTGACAATTTCATCCACTCTGAGCATGTAGCCAACAATATCTTCATCTTCTGGCATCCTTAGGGTTTCAAATTTGGCCTTGAAATTCTTCATATTTGCTTGCTTGACCTTATCATCTCCTTCATAAATTCTCTACAACTTTGTCTAGACCTCTTAAGTAGTTTTGAGGCTTATCACCTTCACAAGTTCTAAATCAGAAAGCCCACTCAAGATAAAATTCATTTCCTTTCCATTATTCTCATAATTCTTGATCTCATCATCACTTGTTGAAGGAGTAGTAGGCATAGTGTATCCATTTTCAACTAACTTCCAAATACCAAACCCTAATGAGACAAGAAGGATTCTATCCCAAATTTCTAGAAACCATAGTTTGATCCATCAAACATATACACTTTGACATCATTCTTGTGTGCCATCTAGTCTACCTCAAGCGGTTGAGCTTCTTCCAAGGAACCATGAATTTGATACCAATTGTTAGAAATACAAGACAACTAAGAGGGGGGTGAATCAATTGTATATTAAAACATTCAAACCTTCATGAACCTTCAAACCCTTATTATGCATCAACATGAATGTAAACTAATGAAATATAAACACATTCACAAACATACACCATAGAACACCAAATTTGCATGGAAAACCCTAATCAAGGAAAATCCATGGTGATGATTAACTCACATATATATGAATAACAACATCGATTACAAAAGGCTCACTATCGAAAGGGCCCACTGCCTAGAAGAAAAGAATGGCTCACTACCCAAAGGTCTCACTATTCGGAATAGAGGAGAATAGAAGAAGACTGTTACAAGGAGGTCCACTACCTCAGAGAAAAAGGAAGATCCACCACAACAACTCTACACCATCCGCAACCTTTGGCTCACTACCTCTAGCAACTTCAAGTACACTAAAAATATGGAAACCTTCTACTCATTATTTCCAGTAGCCTTAGGCATTTAAGCTCGCACTCACATCACAACACTTGATTACATTTGAATCATCCTTCACTAAAATACACACCACATACATCTCTAATAATTAACCTTGATTATATATCTTCTGTGACCTCAAACAACTTCTCTAGGTTGACCTCAATAAAATGTATGCACCTTAAACATGCAACCACCAAATAGGTCAGCACCAAACACTTCCATAGTGGAAATAAGTGAAGGTGAACCAAACCAAGGGTTAACCAATACCCAAATCTACACCTACATGCTACACCATACTTCCACAAACAACAAACCATCTCCATAATCAGAGCTATCATGCCAAGTTGGCCAAACCTGTACTAACACCATCAAATAGTCAATTCACTCTTCACTAGGTCTAGAAACATCTTGTAGACCATGTAGCAACATCACACAATATACTAGAATATTCCAACATCATCAAAACATTTAGAAACACTATCACAACCACCTGAAACTGAGAGTATCATCCTATGCAACCAACCACACTACCACATACATACAACTCACTAACCAACCTTGCAGAACAACTGAAAACCAAACACTCCAAGGGAAGGTAGATGCAATCAATAGAAGAATGTTCCTAAATCCACAAGATAAGCATGCTAAAAGGCACAGGAAATTGAGATGGGGGGTGAATCAGTTGTCACAAAATTCAAACTTAAAACTTCAACACTTATCAATTCCACAACCACACTATTTTGTTATTAAGTATGAACATGAAACACAAATAACAAAAAGTAAAATCAACACAATGAACACCAAATTTTTACATGAAAAACCCAATAAGGGAAAAACCACGATGAGGATTAACTCACAATATAAAGAGATAGCAAAAACCGAATACAGAGGCTCACTACCCAAAAGAGGACTCACTGTCCAAATACAAAGGCTCACTGCCTACAGAAAGGACTCACTGTCCAACAGGGAGGCTCACTATCTACTAATACAAAAGAGAACAAAAGATCCACCACAACAATTTACACACATCCACAGCTTTGATCAGAAGATTGTAGAAACCTTCAACTCACTGCCTTTAGGAATCTAGCAAAATGAAGTATTGCTGCCTCAACTCACTTTCACACACTTTTTCTCTTTTGATTTGGGGCTTACTTCATCACTTTGCATCACCATTCAATTATTCCCAATTAGACTTGCATTTATACCATCTTCAACCTTAGAAAATTTCTCCAAGGTTGGCCACATACACCTCATTTCATAAATTCAAATTAGGTCGGCAACTCAACATTCCCACGGTGGAAAGGAATGAGAGTGGAACAATAAAAATACTTAACCAAGACCAAAAATAATGTCTCAGATAAACCACACACTTCCTTAATTAAATTTAATTCTTCAAATGAAGTAAAAAAACTAGGTAGGCCAAACCTAATGAAAACACAAATGAACATTGATGTACATGCTTCCCAATAAGAATATAGCCCACAGATGACACAAAATGCTTCATTATGCACGAGAACACAACTTAGGTTCCTTCAGATACATCCACAGCAAGTGAAATGATCTTCAAACACCAAAATCCTTCCATCAGTCCATCCAGATTGTGCAAACACATACAACTCTAAAACTTGACTTCCGGGTTACCAAACCACACACATCTTTGCCAAAACTAAGAGAACACCATTATAAGACACATTATAGATCCGCACGATCTAAAACAGAAAAATGAAGGACTGTAGAGCAGAAACATTTCTCCCAGTCACAGAAAGCTAACTCTACCAAAACAATTCACACACTGGTGAACGTAACTTTCACATCCCATTAAATCAGAAGCTACAACTCAAGAGATATCATCACTAGATCACCATTAGCAAACCTTCAGATCCGCACAAGCATAGGATCAACATAGGAGAAACAAAAAGCACATACTAGAGCACATTCAAAACTTTGACTTCTCTCTTTATTAATTTTCTCAAAAGTACTTGGAAACTCATCAATTCAGCACATATGTAACATCATAAGGATGGCTCCATGTACTCACAACATCTCAAAAACATCTCAAAAACATCTCAACAACATCTCAACTATACATGCACAATTTGCAACATACTGAACTGTGTTGACATCAATGACAACACCGCCAAAATTTCTCGTACTTGCAAGTCTCCCCCTTTGTAATTGATGGCAACACATGATGTGAAAAACCATCAAAGACAACATCCTGCACAATATTCTGGGAGGACACCTTCTCTTCTTTTGCTACTATTTTTCACATGACTTTCTCTCCCCCTTTGACATCAATGGCATAGATCAAAAAACTTTGATCACTCCTCGTTAGGAGTGCACCCATTTAACTCATATTGCAACAATGAAAACCTTTTCTACTCCCCCTGTGGAGTAGACCCATTCATCAGTCTAGATAAATGAAGAATTTGTGAATTCACTGGACTAATGCACCTTCATGTGCACCTAGTTTGAAGGGACAAGGACCCCCAACCTCTCCCTAAGATACTCAAAAGTATCCTTCGGAAGAGCCTTAGTAAATATATCTGCAATTTGTTCCATTGTTGTCACATACTCCAATTTGACTTCATTCTCCAACACTTTTTCTCTCAGGAAATGATATTTGATAGATATGTGTTTTGTTCTTGAATGCATAACTAGATTCTTTGAAATTTTTATAGCACTTGTGTTGTCACAGAAAATAGGAATAGGCTCATCACATATTACTCCAATGTCTTTCAGAGTTTGCTTCATCCACAAAACTTGTGTGCAACAGGATACTACAACAATATATTCTGCCTCTGTAGTGGATAAAGAAACTGAGTCTTGTTTCTTACTCAACCAAGAAACCAATCTTCCACCAAGAAAGAAAGCACCTCCAATGGTACTCTTTCGGTCATTCACACAACCAACTCAATCTGCATTGGTATAAGCACTCAAGGTGAAATCAACACCCTTAGGATACCATAAGCCATAATCTGGTGTACCTTTAAGATATCTAAATATCCTCTTTACAGCTATAACATGTGCCTCTTTAGGATCTACTTGAAATCTGGCAACTAGACATACTACATGCATAATATCTGGTATGGTAGTAGTAAGATACAACAACCACTAATCATAGATTTGTATTTGTTCTAATCAGTTTTAGAAGATTCATCATCTTTACTCAACTTACATTCGGTTACCATAGGAGTACTAACTGGTTTGGAGTCATCTATTCCAAAATTCTTCAACAAATCTTACATACTTAGATTGTGAAATGAATATCCGCTTATCAGTTTGATTTACTTGAAGACCAAGAAAGAAATTGAACTCACTAATCATGGACATTTCAAATTCTTTTTGCATTTCTTTTGTAAATATTTTACACATGCCTTCATTTCCACCAAAGATGATATCGTCAACATATACTACCACTATTAACATTTTGTTACCTTGCACTTTGAAGTAGAGATTGTTGTCAACATAGCCTTTGTTGAATCCTTGCTTTGTCAGGTATTTATCCAATCTTGCATACCATGCTCTGGGAGCTTGGTTCAGTCCATACAATGCCTTCTTCAACTTACAAACCATATCTGGTTTGTTAGATAATTGAAATCCTTCAGGTTGTTCCATGTATACTTCTTCCTCCAATTCACCATTCATAGATATTAACTTGACATCCATCTGATATACTTTGAAATCCTTGTGGGAAAAAAATGCCAAAAACATTCTAATAGCTTCCATTATAGCCATAGGGGCAAAAGTTTCTTCAAATTCTATGCCTTCAACTTGTGAGTATCCTTTGCATACAAGTCTTGCTTTATTCCTTATAACTTCACCATTTTCATTCAACTTATTCTAGAACACCCATTTTGAACTAATTACATTCTTATTCATAGGTCTAGGAACTAATTCCCATGTTCAATTCTTTTCTATTTGTTGCAACTCTTCTTTCATAGCTTTCCTCCAACTCTCATCTTCACATGCTTCACTCACAGACTTAGGTTCAATTTTAGAAAGTAAACATAGATTTACCTCAACTACTACTTTAATTCTTGTCTTCACACCTTCACTCTTATCTCCAATTATTTGTTCCTCTGGAGGATTCTTTTGCATATACTTAGGAGTCTTAACAACAAGTTCTGGTTCATTTTCTTCTTCAATCTGTTCTTCTTCTTCTTCCTTCTCCTTATTCTCTTCAGGTACATGTCCATACATAGGATCATCAAGTTCAACTTCACTTATCTCAATAGGTCTGTGCATACCTTCATCAACTTTCACATTAGCACTTTCAACAATCTTCGTCAATCTTTAATTGAAGCATCTATATGCTTTGCTGGTAGTAGAGTACCCAAGAAAAATTCCTTCATCACATCTAGCATCAAACTTTCCAAGATTTTCATCATCCCTTTTAATGTAACATCTGCTTCCAAATACCTTGAGGTACTTCATAGTAGGATTCTTACCAGTCCATAACTCAAAAGTCTTAGAAGAATGGAGAAGTTTTTCTATATGTTGTCATTGATGTCACCATGTTGGCAGCTTGGTTTGGTACCCTAAAACGATGTGCACAACTGGTTTATCTCCTCTGGTGGTGGATCTGGTATTTTGGTGCACTCTCTAGTATTTTAGTCCACATTTCTCGACAATTGACAATTACTAGTTGTGGTTTTGGGACATTGTTTATGATTATTGAAGGCATGCATGATCAAATTATTATGTGCTCTGGTGCTTGTATGGTGTAGTGGCATTATTTTTTTGGTTGCCTTTTTTGCTTTGAAGTTTATTCTTAGCCAACTTCTTGAGTTAATTATGATACGGTATGTGGACATATGTGCGACCAATTTTTGGTCTCTGCCGACATGATGTAACATACTGAAGGTTTGAATTGTTTTTGGAAATATTTTGTGAATGATTGAAGCCGACAATTGATATTTTTTTCGTGAATAAGAAGGGCATCTAATTAGGCCGACCTAATTTATGCTTGCAGTGAAGATCAGGTATATATGTATATATTGAACAATTTTAAAAAAACATAGACAGATGATTGAGTTGCGAATGCTAAAGTGAAGAAGTGCAAAAAAATGAAATGTTTTAAGTCTGTATATTGAGCATCACCGAAAATGCATCAACACTTGATAGGTGCACCTTTTCAGTTCATTCTAGTTGTATGGCCTAACTTGTTCTGTAAGTTTTTCTATAGGCAATGAGCCTTCCTGTTGGATAGTGAGTCCTTTTTGTAGGCAGTGAGCCTTTGTACTTGGACAATGAGTCCTCTTCTAGGTAGTGAGCCCTTGGAAGTGAGCCTCTATATTTAGTTTTATAATCTCTTTATATTGTGAGTTAACCCTCACGGTGGTTTTTCCCTTATTGGGTTTTCCACGTAAAAATCTGGTGTTCATTGTGTTGATTTACTTTTTGTTATTTGTGTTTCATGCTCTTACTTAATAATAGAATAGTGTGGCTTTGGAATTGATAAGTGTTGAAGTCTTAAGTTTGAATTTTGTGACAACTGATTCACCCCCCTCTCAGTTGTCTTGCTCTTGTTTAACAATTGGTATTAGAGCGTTGGATCCTTGGTGAAGAGCTTAATCACTTAAGGAGGATCCTGAAGGTTGGTTAAATGGATGATAAAGGAGAGCTTCAGACTGCTCTTGAGGATCTTGATAAAGTGGAAAGAGAAAACAGAGACATGAAAGAGAATCTAGATGATGCAAATGAATGTGTCCAAAAACTAAAAGAATAATTGAAGAAATTCAAGGAAAGACATAGAGTAGTGAGTGAACAGTTGAAACAACAGATAATTGGACTAAAAGTGATAGTAGAAGAGAAGAATAGGTTTGAATACAATGGTGTAAAACAAGTCTGGTGAATGCTCTAGACTTGAATAGGAGATAGTAAACTTAAAAGTGGAATTAGAGAAGGAAAAATTATGTGAAAATAATTTTAGATCTAGCTCCAGTAAACTTGAAGAATTACTTTTAGGATAGAAACCAAGTAAAGACAAAGGTGGTTTGGGAATTGAGACTGATGAAAGTTCTAAAGATGTGAAGAATACAATGAACAATCAGAAGAGTCAAGACAAAGGAAAGCAAAGAAGAAATTCAAGGAATTTTGCAAGGAGACTGCCTGTGAGACGGTGTAATGCACAAAGGTATCCCTCTTTCAATGGTATTTTTTTTTTCTTGTAACAAATATGGTCACAGAGCAACAAAATGCAGGAGCAGGAAGAACTAATTTTCTAGTCCCTTCACCGGACAATGTTTTGAATGTAGGAAGATTGGACATAAGGCTACACAATGCAAATCTCAGGTGAGAATGATCGATCGAGTAATAAGGAATGGGTTTAATGAAGGAAAAATGAATCAACTCTTTAATGGCTACTGTTATACCTGTAACAAATTTGGACACAGAGAAAATCAATGTAGATTGAGTAATAATGGAGGATAGGCTAATCAGAAAAGTGTTGTCTGCTATAATTGCAACAAACCTTGACATGTCTCAAAAGTTTGCAGAAGTAAGAAGGGAAAGAAGTTTGCTCTGGAAGAGAAGAGTGAACAGGTAAAGAAGATCGACAAAGAAGAAATGAAGCAAGAGATGAATAAGATATGGAAGAATAAAGAAGAAGAAAAACCTGAAGCTACTAATGTGTCTGTACCCTCATCTAGTATAGATGACTTATTAGGAAATTATACCTAGCATGGTCTTAGGGGGAGCATTATCAGAAAATTATAAAAAACCCCCTAGAAGAATGGCATGTCAGAGGCTGGCATGAGGTTGAAATGTGAATAATGAATATTCAGAGGCCTTGGAAAAAAGAGCTGGAAGAAAGTATGTTGTCATGATGATTTGCGGACCAAATTAGGGCTTTCTATGTTAAGAAGAATGTTTTTAGCAACTTTTTGATGTCTGTCGTATTTAATGCATTTTATGGTAAGTTTGATGATGTATAAGTTAAAATTTGTGAGTCTTCTTGATAAATTGAGCATTTGAAGAACTTAAATGGTGCCCTGGGGCGATCATGAAGTGAAATTGAAGCAATTTTGAAGGGAATTTAAAGAGATTGTCTCGGGTAATCTGGAAACATTTCTCAGTTTGCAAAAAGGGGAAGAAGAAAATCGAAGAGGTTTCGATTAAAAATTCAAGAAAGCATAGCAATGGATAGAGGATCGAGTAGTGTTATCCCTCTGAAGCTAAAAGGGGTTGAATTAGAAGAATATGATCATAGAAAGATGAAAGGAATAGAAGTAGGGTTGAGCGAAAATGAATTACATAACATAAAAACCCTAGGTATGGATTTGTGGAGAGAATTTTCATGGTTTACTGATAAAGAGTTTATTTTGTTCCTATTGAATCATTTCAAGAATGACAGTATTGTATTGGAAAAACCCTACTTTATCTCGACAAAAGCAATCAAAGCGATTATTGGTTTATGTAGTATTGGAGAACTCCCTAGAAAGAAAGCTATGAAGTACAAAGATGTGGAGGAACTGACTGGCATTAGTAAAGGCCCTCGAGCACTATTGATAGATACACTTGTGGATTTGACTATTAGGTATGTTGTGTACGGTATTTATTATAAAATTTATTTCATAAATTGCAAAAGCTTGACTTTGGCTATTGTCGTACACATTGCTCATATGATGGTTAAGGAGAACAAGCATTTTGATTTGTGTAGCTTGTTACTTGAAAATGTTTGAATGTCATTGGTTGAGGGTTATCCCTTTCATTTCAGATCTTTGTTGGTGTGCTTGGTGTTTTACTTTTTGAGTTCCCTACCTAGAAAGGATAATATTGTGTGGGAATCTGGTATTCCTATTGGAAAGCAAGTCTAAATATATCTAGAGTCATTGGCAGATAATGTAAGTATGTGCAAATCATATTTCTCATCCCTGAAAACAAATCTTTGCTCTGGTATATCTGCATCGAGTCAGTTTGAAGTGGGTTCTTCCTCTGGTAAAAGAGAATTGGAGGTTGTCATTAGTGATTCCCCTCCATAATCAAAGAAGAGAAAAGTTATAATTGAAGATATTATTGAAATTTCAGAAGAAAAGGAGAAAGAATCCCTGACTGGATCTGAATCCTCTGATCCTGATGACATCCAGTCTATGATGGTTAAGGGAAAGATGAATAAAATTGGTGAATTATGGAATGCATCCTCTCCTATTGATAGACTAAATATTGATGATGCTTTGGTAGAATATCTACTTCAGAAAGGTATTGAAGTATCAATTGTTTTTTATTCCTTGCTGGAAAATCTAGTTGAGATTGTTGAAGAAGGAATGTTGCTTGAAGGTATGAAAGGATTCAAGTTGGAAACCTTGGTTGAAAGGAGATGTGGTAAAGCTAATTAGAGATTATTTGAACTGATCATAGAAACAAAGAAGTGCATTAAAGAAATATCAGATATTTATAAATACTGTCTCTGGTGGCTTGCAACAGTAGATAATTTCAGAAGCAAAATTGAAGTGATTGAATCTGAAGTGAACAACATTGGAAAGAATTTTGATATCTTTGAGGATAAAGAAGGGAAGCAAAGACTATGAGTTGAGGAATTACAAGTTGAACTGATCATTTTACAAAGACAAAGAGATGATGTGGTGAAGACCTTCTGGCTCCTCAAGGAGATTGTTGAGGTCTAGTTAGACCATCTTTCCAAAATACTTACTGATGCAGAAGATGTTGAAAAATAATGCTCCTCTACAAATTGGTCATCTTCTTTCACTCGGTTGCCTTTATTAGAAAGTACGTGCACAAGAATGGATTCAGTTGTATTCAATTGGAAGTTGTATCCAAATCTCAAAGAGAGGTACAAGAAGGTATTTCTAGTGAAGAATGTCATCTTCACTTAAATTCTAAATGTTTAAAACTTTTGGATGGTTGAAAGTTTTTGAAGAGTTAGAATTCTTTTTGAAATTTTGATGTCACTATGTTTACACCCTTTTTTTGTTGCCCTTTTCCATTGATGTCAAAGGGGGAGAGAGTTAGAGTATGGAGAGATTTGAAATGATGGGAGAGATTGAAGGAGAATTTTTTTACATGTTGCCATCAATGACAAAGGGGGAGATTGTTGGAAGAATGAAGAAGTTTGTCTATATGTTTTCATTGATGTCACCATGTTGGCAGCTTGGTCTGGTACCCTAAAACGGTGTGCACAACTGGTTTATCTCCTCTGGTGGTGGATCTGGTATTTTGGTGCACTCTCTGGTATTTTAGTCTGCATTTCTCAGTAGTTGATAGTTACTGGTTGTGGTTTTGGGAGATTGTTTATGATTGTTGAAGGCGTGCATGATCATATTATTATGTGCTTTGGTGCTCGTATGGTGTAGTGGCATTATTTTTTTGGTTTCCTTTTTTGCTTTGAAGTCTATTCTTGGCCAACTTCTTGAGTTAATTGTGATATAGTATGTGGACATATGTGTGACCTATTTTTGGTCTATGCCGACATGATGAAACGTACTGAAGGTTTGAATTATTTTTGGAAATATTTTGTGAATGATTGGAGCCGACAGTTGATATTTTTTCGTTAATAAGAAGTGCATCTAATTAGGTCGACCTAATTGATGCTTGCGGTGAAGATTAGGTATATATGTATTTATTGAATAGTTTTGAAAAAACATAGATAGATGATTGAGTTGCGAATGCTAAAGTGAAGAAGTGCAAAAAAGATGAAATGTGTTAAGTCTGTATATTGAGCATCACTGAAATTGCATCAACACTTGATAGGTGCACCTTTTTAGTTCATTCTGGTTGTATGGACTAACTTGTTCTGTAAGTTTTTATGTAGGAAGTGAGCCTTCCTGTTAGACAGTGAGTCCTTTCTGTAGGCAGTAAGCCTTTGTACTTTGAGAGTGAGTCCTCTTTTGGGTAGTGATCCCTTGGTAGTGAGCCTCTATATTCAGTTTTATAATCTCTTTATATTGTGAGTTAACCTTCACCATGGTTTTTCCCTTATTGGGTTTTCCACGTAAAAATCCAATGTTCATTGTGTTGATTTACTTTCTATTATTTGTGTTTCATGCTCTTACTTAATAACAAAATAGGGTGGTTGTGGAATTGATAAGTGTTGAAGTCTTAAGTTTGAATTTTGTGACAACTGATTCACCCCCCTCTCAATGGTCCTGCGCCTGTTTAACAAAAAAGAGTCTTTGTGTTGTTGCCTCTAATTTGAACTCTATTAAGAACATAAACAACAGTGTGTATTGCCTCTCTCCAGTACACATCTGATACATTTTATTCTTTCATCATGGTTCTTGCAACTTCATGTACCATCCAGTTTTTCCTCTCAACTACCCCATTCTATTGAGGGGTTCTCAAAGCAGAAAACTATCTTTTTAAGCCATGTTGTTCACAAAATATATTAAATTCGCTAGAAGTGAATTCTCCACCTCTATCAGATCTCAAACATTTGATTCTCAAATTCACTTCATTTTCCACTCTTTCTTTGAACACTTTAAACCTATCCAGAGCCAGAGTCTTCTCTCTAAGAAAAGCAACCCATGTCATTCAAGAATAATCATCAATAAGGAACATGAAATACTTGTCACCATTCAGGCTTCCCATCCTAGTCAAACCACAGAGTTCAGTACGAACTAACTCCAACATTTTGGTAGTAGAATGCTCTTTTCCCTTAAAGTTGCATCTTGTTTGTTTCCCTAACTGACAACTTTTGCAAATAGTATTAGCAGGCTTTGTGATTCTAGGTAGACCTCAGAAAACATCTCTTGAACTGATTTTGACAAGATTATCAAAGTTTACATGTCCCATCCTCCAATTCCATAACCAACTTTCACTGACTTGAGATACAAGGCATTGACCATCAACTTCCTTAAGTTGATAGATGTTTCCATGAGTTCTCCTTCTAGCAGCAACCATATCTCTGGATCCTTTTCTGATTTCACAGGTATTATTCTGAAACACAAGTTTAAAACCATTGCTACATAGCTTTCGAACACTCAAAAGGTTATGCCTCAAACCCTTTACATAATATACATCATCAGTGTTGTGTACTCTATCAAAACTAATTGTACCTTTCCCACAAATCTTAGCTCCCGAATCATCTCCAAACATGACCAAACCACCATCATAATTTTCAAGTTTAGTGAACTTAATCTTATCTCTAATCATGTGATTAGAACATCCACTAGCAATCACCCAGTAGTCTTCATCCTGCCTTACATGAAAGGCGGTGGCCAGAGTATCTTCCATCTTATTCTTTTTGTTTTCCAGAGCATTATTCCTTGCACATTTTCCAGGGTTAGCAGATACATATTTTTTTCCAAAGCTAAAAACAAGCATTCACTATCATCACCCTCATTTTCAGATTCATCATCAGAAATCTCAGCTTCTTCTCTAACATAATACAACTTCTTGTATTTCTTATCCTTTCTATCCTTATCTTTATAATCCTTGTTCTTATTATGTACAACTGTATTCGAACATCTTGAATCATAATGACCAATATTACCACAATTGAAACATTTAAAGGGCAACAAACCTTTATACTTTTTGGTACCTTTCTTCAATTTTCTGGTGAAATTTGCTTCCAACTCATCAGAACTATCACTATCTGGATCATCTTCAATCTTCATTGCCTTAAATGTTGTTTCTATCTTTTCTTCTTTCTTGAAATTTCTAATCTCAAATGTTGTCAAGGTGCCAAATAACTGTTCTTTAGTATACTTCTTAGGATCATACATCTCTTCAATAACTGAGATCTTATCACTGTAGCAATCTGGTAGGGTGATCAGGATCTTCTCAATTATATCTTCATCAATCAGTTTTCCCCCTTGATTATTAACTTCATTTGTTGTCATTTCAACCCTCTAGAAATAGCTTATGAACCCTTCACCTTCTTCCATTTTAAAATTCTCATATCTACGCTTTGCCGCCAACTTCTTTGTCAACTTTACTCTTTCATTTCCTTCATACAGTTCTTCCAACTTCTTCTAGACTTCGTGAGCAATGTCTAAAGAAAGAACCTTAGTTCGCTTAGTTTTAGATAAAGCACTGTAAATAGCATACCTCACTTTCTCATTCTCCTCATAAGCAAAAACCTCATATGCAATAGTAGGACCACTCGTCGGAGCAACATACTTCGTCTCAACAACCTTCTAGGTCTTGTAACCAAGAGAAACAATATATCCTTTCATCTTCACTTTCCAATCACTATAATTAGATCCATCGGACATAGGGATCACCAACTTATGTTCCATTGGATCTTCCTTAAGCGGTTAAGCTCTACACCAAGGAAACAAAGCTCTGATACCAATTGTTAAAAGCGCAGAACAACTGAGATGGGGGGTGAATCAATTGTCACAAAATTCAAACTTAAAACTTCAACACTTATCAATTCCACAACCACACTATTTTTTTTTTTGATCGGTGATCAATTTTGACTGGAGCTTTGAACCAGTGAGGCCACAATTTATGGGGGGCCTCATCCCCATGTTTTTCTAGTATTAGTACCAGTCCATTCCTTTATCCTCATCCTCCTTCTATTCCACCTCTCCTTCAACTTCTCTGACTTCTCCCTTCCAACCCAACACTCCTTTGGCCTCCACTTCTTCCTCTCGTAGCCTCCTCCTCTTCCCTCCACTTCTCTTCTTCGCTTCCACTCCTACATCCCATAGCCTCCTCCTCTTTCTCCCACTTCTATTCACTGCCTCACCTCCTACCTCCCGCAGCCTTCCTCCCTACTCCACTTCTCTTCTCTGCCTCAACCCTTCCTCCCACAATTATCTCCTCCCGCTCACCCCTGTACTTCATCCTCCTTCCACCTATCTTCTCCTCCTCTCTCCACCATCTTCACTCCTCTACTTTCCTTGTCTTCTTTGTCCTCCCTTTAACTCCCGGGGCATCCTCCATCTGCTACCCTTCCATGTCTCCCTTGCCAGCGTACACACCTCGCTCATTGCTGCAGGGTGATATCTACCATCGTGGATCCTACCTTTGACCCTTCTTTTTGTCTGTAGTCTTCACCCAACGACCAACGACCAGTGAATATCTCCTCGTCCAGCGTGCGCCCATCCATCCTCAGTCCTATTTTGGTCCTTCGTTCCTACATGCATTGGGTGAGACTCAAACATGTGAACACCCTCTCAACAGGGCTTGTGACTTATCGTCACACTGCGGGGTCATCCCCCACAACCACACTATTTTTTTATTAAGTATGAACATGAAACACAAATAACAAAAAGTAAAATCAACACAATGAACACCAAATTTTTATGTGGAAAACCCAATAAAGGAAAAACCACGATGAGGATTAACTCACAATATAAAGAGATAGCAAAAACCGAATACAAAGGCTCACTGCTTAGAAGATGACTCACTGTCCAAATACAAAGGCTCACTGCCTACAGAAAGGACTCATTGTCCAACAGGGAGGCTCACTGCTTACTAATACAAAAGAGAACAAAAGATCCACTACAATAATTTACACACATCTGCAGCTTTGATCAGAAGATTGTAGAAACCTTCAGCTCACTTCCTTTAGGAATCTAACACAATGAAGTATTGTTGCCTCAACTCACTTTCAAACACTTCTTCTCTTTTGATTTTTGGCTTACTTTGTCACTTTGCATCGCCATTCAATTCTTCCCAATTCGACTTGCATTTATACCATCTTCAACCTTAGAAAATTTCTCCAAGGTCGGCCACATACTCTCATTTCATAAATTCAAATTAGGTCGGCAACTCAACATTCCTGCGGTGGAAAGGAATGAGAGTGGACCAATAAAAATACTTAACCAAGACTAAAAATAATGTCTCAGATCAACCAAACGCTTCCTTAATTAAATTTAATTCTTCAAATGAAGTGTAAACACTAGGTTGGCCAAACATAATGAAAACACAAATGAACATTGATGTACACACTTCCCAACAAGAAGATAGCATGTAGACAACAAAAAACACTTCATTATGCATGAGAACACATCTTAGGTTCCTTCAGATACATTTGCAACAAGTGAAATGATCTTTGAACACTGAACTCCTTCCATTAGTCCATCCAGACTGTGAAAACACATACAACTCTAAAACTTGACTTTTGGGTTACCAAACCACACAAATCTTTTCCAGAACCAAGAGAACACCATTATAAGACACATTCTAGATTTGTAGGATCTGAAATAGAACAATAGAGGACTACAGAGTAGAAACATTTCTCCCAGTCACAGAAAGCTAACTTTGCCAGAATAGTTCACACACCGGTGAACGTAACTTTCACATCCCATCAAATTAGAAGCTACAATTCAAGAGATATCACCACTCTAGATCACCACTAGCAAACCTTCAAATCCACACAAGCATAGGATCAACACAGGAGAAATGTGAAGCACATACTAGAGCACATTCAAAACTTTGACTCCTGTCTTTATTAATTTTCTCAAAATCACTTGGAAACTCATCAATTCAACACATCTGCAACATCATAAGGATGGATCCATGTACTCACAATATCTCAACAACATCTCAACTATACATGCACAATCTATAACATAATGAACTGTGTTGACATCAATGACAACATTAATGACACCACTACCAAACTTGCTCATACTTGCAACAAAGAAACCTCAATGCGGAGAAATGCAAAGCAATTCCATTTCTCCCAGACAACCTTCTTCATAGACAACACACTGTTAGACACATCTTCCATTATTGCATGATCTAGAACCTAAAACTATGAATATAACACCTCTAAACACCTTTGATCATCTCATACAGACTACACAAGTACATCTTCAACCATGAAGAAATGTAGAGTACAACGCATAACACAAATTTGTCACCTTGTACACCCTCTATTCAAATTTCCTCAAAAGCACTTAGAAACCAAGTGAACCAGCTACATCAACAACACCACAACTCCTTATCAAAATGATCACACTAGAGGTTGACATAAATGACAACGCTAATGCCAACATAGTGAAACAATCTCCAACAGGAGTAACCTCGAAGAATGTTCTAAAAGGGTCTAAGAGTGACATAATAGATTCATGATATCATGTCAATCTTTCTTCTCATTTGCTAGCTATTTTTCCTTGCTAGTTGAGAATTTGTTAGATGTCCTTTCAAATCACTATCCAATGTGGTTTTGTATTGAATTGAAACTTGCTAAATCAAAGGCCATAAAAAAATTATTTTTCCTTAACAAGTCATACTATCCCACAAGGGCATGTTGGCACATATTCAACTTGTTTGGAATCTAGAGCCATGTCTCATGAATGAGATATGTTGGATTTCTTGGTGGAATGATGCTATCCAATGCACATCTCACTTCCTCCATATTTATGGGCACCAGTTGGCCCATGTTCACCATTGCTCCTATGAGGTCACCACCTTAGAGCTCTGCAATACCATGACTACTTTGGAGGTTTAATTATTTGATTTGGATGCATAGTTATGTGTTACAAAGATATAACACCAAAATTAAGTTGCAGATAATAATTAATCACATGGGGTCCAAATAAAAATTCACCTTCATTAGATTAAAATTGGAGACTAAATCTCTAAATAATTCTTCTAGTTCTTTTAGGCTCATCACACATCCCAAGCCATTAATAAAATCAAGAATGGTTAATATATTTAAATGGAGTTTATTATCATCTTCTAGGATGTTTTTGACATTATGAACAAGTTGGGGTGCCAATTCCAGTTATAAATGAATGGGAATTGTGCTTCGGGGGTGATGAATGGAATGAATGGGAAGGGAGAGACCCGATGACATCTAATATGATCTATATATGGATGGGGGAGTGGGAAGTGGGCTAACCAACAACTATATAGTTGATAGTTGTATTACATGTATAATGGAAATACAAATATCATTCATTCTCAACCTCTATTCCAACTATATGGTGGGGTGGGTCTTGTAATGACTCTATCTGTTTCGTTGTATGTTGCCAACCGACTAGATCTATCCATGAATGGAAGAAGGGTGCTTTAGATTGGGAAATTATTGATGGGAACCTATACCCATCATATTCGAGGAGTCAAGGATTCTCTATGATGTGGAGCTTTCTAGATGCTGGTATCTGTTTGTGATTTATCCATTCCCGCTTGTCCTCCACCTCCACTACTTAGTAGGTTGGGCCATTCAATGTTATCGCCAGCCCTATCTCATCTATAGATAGATAGTAGGTTGTGTTCTCCCTATCCATCATTTGTCGAGTCTCCATCATTCATTTGAGACCATGAGTGATGCACGAATCTGATCCATTGTGTTGTAGAGTTCAAAGATGGTGACGTCTTATACTATAAAGGTCGGTCCCTATGCCTGGAGCAGACCAAGAGATGAACTCTAGAGTTCAACATGATGCACTTCAAAATCGGGGTGGGAACGGCTGGAGGAGCAATTGTCCCATCCTCCAATGAACAGTCATTGATGGGTCAAATCAATAATTCCTCGTACCGACAAAAGCCACCGGGATAGACATGATCTTTCATCATCCCTAACAGAGGCATTGGAGATATTGAGCATTATGTGGGAGAGGGAGATACCGGACATGCGGAGGGAGAGCATCAACTTGTTTCAACTATGCCCCATGGGGTGGGTGGGAGAACCGGGTGGGAGGGAACTATAGCGGCTAACTCCCTGCATGTAGGGTGTTCATGCTTCATTAAGAAACCTGGTAGGGATCACTATGCCCCCCAACTCAAATTAGGTCTAGGTGGTAATTAATTAACCTACTATAATACGGGAATCATAGTTGTGGGAGGATATAGATTGCCAACCCCACCGATCTATAGGCACCCAGATAGATTTCAAGGACGCCTCTACTCCACGTTCAGGGTTGGGGCTTGGGGTCGATAGGTTGAAAGGGAGGTCCCCCTATCTGAACTACGGGGCGCTCGACCCCCTCTACATATATATATGGGATGGGTGGGCATTTCTAGATTAATTTTAGGTCCTATCATTTGGGGCAATATATATTTTTATTGGGCCCCGACCCCGGTATATTAGTAGATTAGAACCAAACTAAATGCCTCGGGGGTAGAAACGTTGCAACCTAAGCCTACAGCCTTCTGGGAGGTAGATGTCGTTGAATATAGATATAGGGCATTTAGAATGTCGAGGAGGCCGAGCCATATAGAGTCTAAACTCGCCCTGAACTCTCTATAGGCATTAGATAGTCGATTTCTGATACCTATCTAGTCAAGTGCCAATGAAACTAGTTCACATACTACGCTACATATAAATGGCTAGAACCCCAAGGCCCCTACTATTCTATGGGTCGAGTTCCAGTTCCCTACTATTCTAATGGGGTGGAGGTAGATGTCGTTGATTCCAAGACCCCACTGCCCTTAGGCGAATATGGATGGTGGGGTCCGTCTCAGGTGGGAATTGTAGTTCAATAGTTCCGGGAATAGTTTGTTGTTGGGTGGGCCCCTAATATTCGGCAGGGTAGTTCGAGACAATGAATGGGACTTGTAGTTGCTTTATAGCTCAAAAAGAGAATCTCATTCATTATCTTCTTTAGGCTAGAAATGGATTGATTATGGGGAGGTTTTTAGATTTCTTGGATTTCCATATACTTTTAGGCCTCTTTATTGCTTCACGACAAGCAATTATATCCATAATTGAGAAAAAAATCTAACCTACTAGATTATAAAGCCTCTCTTTTTGGCTAGTGTTATCCTTGAATTCAACTGCACTCAATTTGTGGGATAACCTCTATGAAGCTTGTCCATTTTGTAGCCTACGTCCTCTAAGCATGCAAGATGAGGAAAATATAACTCGCCCTCATGCATGGTCACTAGCCTTGAAAGTTCATTTCGAGTGTTTTTCCCTTTCTACCTTTTAAAATTTGCAAAAAGGATAAAAGTTGCAAGTTTAAGTTTTCAATGTTAGTCATTTTTTTGCATGTGTAGAAGGGCTAAATTTTAGTGCCCTTGAACATTTGATGCAAAAATAAAACATGCAGGAGTGTTGAATTCTTGTGCCCTTGCATTTCTTTCCTGTGTTGAAATCGAACTTGCATAGGTGTTAAATGTTTCCACCTCTGCATCTTAAAGTTCACACGAGTGTCATAAAAGGAGGTTCTAATTGCATTTTTGGGGTTTTAAATTTGTTTTGTTTGTTTTTTTTTCATTTCAATTTCATTTTTTTCCTCCATCTTTCTCTATGTGGTTGTTGTGGTATTGTGTTCATTCGTGCATGATATTAGAGCGAATTTCTCGTCGATTTTATTAAGGTTTTTTGCCACATCTTCATAGGTATGTGTAATTTCCACTTTGTTTCATTTTTTTTAGTTATCACTTTGCGTATTAATGTTTGTGGTTTTTGCATGTTAAGAGTTTGGAATGATTTTTTGTTTCTTCTTCCACTCCATAAATAACCATCTTGTTTTAGGGTTTTTCCCTTCATATTGTTGTTTGTTTTCCATCTCGTGTACATTGAATACCTCGTTCTCCCTTGTCATGCCGATATTTACCTAATGTAGGGTGTGGTTTAGAATCTGTGCTTCACAGTCGTTTTGTTGAGAACATTCCAAAACTTTGTGGGTTACGGGTTTTAGGAACCCTACGCCACAAGTGTTCAAAGTATATTGCACGTGGGGTTTAAACCTCATAGTGTGTGGCACCTCGATCGCCATAATATCAAGTCATCAATACATGTATTTGTGCAAAATTTCTCTGTTAATACATTTATAAACCTACTACATAGGCTTTGAAAACCTAACCTTACATATTAGAAGTGGTGAAATATACTACTTATATTGTAATCATTTGTGAATAAACATGCAAAGTCGGTAATTTTTACTGACAATGTACGTGATAGTTATCCAAATTTCCTAATGCATGTTATATTAAGTTTCACCAAACTGAGTGTAGAAGCATGAAAATTTACCACTCCTACACCAAGCATACATGTAATGGTGGTAAAATTTATCGCTGGTACATGTGAACTACCAAACCAAAACTCGACCACTTGTAATCCTAAGTTATCCTACACAAGCAGTGAATTTCACTGCTAGTACATTTAAATGAGCCCATTTTTGTGTGTAGGGTCAAAAACAAATTTTCCCTTACATTAAAACTTAAATGCAAAGTGCAAGAACGAAGTTTTTTCACGAGTAAACACTTAGACATTTTACCCACATACAAGGTCGACAAAATTTTCTGACCTTACACTCTAATGTTTTACCGTGTGTAAGGGAAAATAATTTATCTGCCCTTGCATCTTTTTGTTCTACCAATGTGTAGGAGCACTGAAATTTAGCACAACTACACAAAAAGTTAAAAACACTTGTAGAAGAGCTGATTTTCACCACCTTTACACCCAAATCAACAAAGCATATGCAGAGGCATTAAATTTTAGCACTATTTACACCAAAATTCAGATTTTCATGCTAACGCTCATAAATTTTCCACCTTCGCATCCAAATTGCCAATTTGCTTGCACTTGCTCAAATTTTCACCACCTTTCTGCCCCATCCTTCAAGCCAATGCAATAGATCAAAATTTTCCCACCAGCACATGTAACCCTATTTTTCTCTAACACTGGAAAACTTTACCTTCTTGTTGTAGTTTCACTTTGAAAAAAGCAACTCCATCAATATATGAGCCTTCTCCAAGCAAAGCTAAAGCCATGAAGTATAAGTATCAAGGGGTTTTCCTAGTGACCTTAGTGTCTTCCAACATTGATGAAATTAAGGATACTAAGATAGGACATGTGGATATGTCTGAGTTTGTGGAACATACAAAGAAGAGAAATTTGACCGAAGGAATGAGATACATAGTTGAAAGTAATATTTAATTAGTGTCCTCTTTCCCAGTTGCCACACATAATCCTAAGTTTGTACTTGCAGTGGCTACACACTATAACAAAGATGATAGAAGTGTTAGAGATGCTAATGGAAATGTGGTGATAAGGCTTGATGCAGAGTTCTTTAATCTGACCTTTCAATGTCTGAGTATTGACAAATATTTAAATCTCACATTTGAGAAGGTGCATGCACATTATGATCAAGATCCAAATAATTGCAAAAAGACAATCAACGCAAGATGGTTGAAGAGTCCATGGCCAAGAATTTCAAGATGGACAAAGAGTTTTCCTAGGAGTGATTTTGTTGAGGAAATCAATGATTTAATTACCCTTCTCAATAGGGTTAAAGTTTTACCTACTTCCTCTAATTTTCAGGATTGGATGTTTTTATATATTCATGTCATCAAAAAGAGGAAGCAACAAATTTATTGGGGGCAATAGATTAGTGATGTTATTCATGAGCAACTCGTAAAAGTGCCTACATATTTGGTATATGTTGCTACATCCATGAGAATATTTTCAGGTCTAACATCTGAAGGTGACAAAAGGCGTATTGTAGTATATCAGTACTACCCTCAGTTGACCTTGAATAAAAGAATTCATCATTTTTGAAGGGTTAATGATGCCTTCTTTGCCACTTTTCTATGTTTTTTTGACAAGGATTTGGAGAACAAAAGGGTTTCAAATGAAGCTTGGGTTGTTGTCAATAGATATGGTTGCTTGTATTTGTAATTTCCCACATTGACTTACCTAAGACTTGGTTGTTTTACAGGTTATCCTTACATGCTCCCAAGGTACCCCAGTGACAAGATTGTTCTTATGGAGCTTTGCAGTAAAATAATAGTTGTTCTTAGTAAGAAATAGAATCTCATAAGCCAATTTTTTAGTTTCCTCTCTCTATTGGTAGATATTCAATTCTTACTTCCCCAAAAGAAAAGTTCATATAATCAGAAATGCAATGGGTCACCATGAAGACCTACAAAATGAGGCTCAAATTTGATTATAAGGGAATGAAAGATAAAATCAAGAAAGTCTACAACCATGCGAATAGAATTGAGGATGTGTGGGTTGATTGTAGGACAAAAGAGGAAATAAAAAAACTGGATTACTGTTGGTTGATCTTAGAATAGATTGAGAATCTTGATCTTGCAGATATTTCGGAAGGTATGGAAGATGATGAAGATATCTTGGATCTAGCCTATAAGAAAAACAATATTATAGGAAGTCGAGTACCTCAATCCAATGGTCTCAGAAGGAGATGATTTCAATCAGGAAATATTTCAACCTATCCTTTCTAATACAAATGTTTGGCTACAGGAGAAAGGAATGAGGTTGAAACACTTCAACACTGGATCTAAAGGAGAAGAACCTGAGGGTCATGGAGGTAGGAAAGATGAGATGAGGACAAAGAACAAAGGAGATGTGCCTAGCTCTACGAAAACCCCCAAACCAAAGATTAAGTTTGTTGTTAAAGGGAGTAAAATTCAAATCATTGAGGGGCCATCTATTGTAACAGAAGAAGTATCAGTTCAAGAGGAGGAGCAAGAAGAAGAAGGATAGCATAAGGAAGCACAAATGTCTCCTCAATAGAATATTCCAAAGATGCTCCTATTACTTCTTCTCCTATTGTTGCTACTATGTCTACCCCTACTCCTCCAGCTATTTCTGACAATCAACCTTTTTCATCTATCACCATTACTCTTGATGTTGTTGTTGAACAATCTTTACCATCAACATTTGTTGTTTATGATGTTATTGTTTCTGTTACACCTAATGCTTCTATTCATTCCATTCATTCATCCCAAACATCAAGATCCATTTTTGATAGCCCTAGGAATGAATTTGGGGATATTTTTGGTTCCCCTTCTAGTATTATCCTTCATTTGATGTAACTTCTTAGTCAGAGTTAGATAAGTTTATGTCAGAGACTGTGCAAAATGTGACAAGTGTGGAGACTCCATAAGCCATTTTAATTAGCAATCCACCACTTGTTACCACAACTTTTGTGGTTGCAGATCGAACTTCCCAAACCATGATTGTCGGGCCTGAAGGGATTTCTTTTGCTCTTCCACCTTGGTTTCAGAGTCAAACACCAAAAAGGAAGAAGAAATTTGTCTCCCTATACGACTTTGATTTCAGTCAACTAGCGCCAATAAAGACAAAATCCAAAAATAAGCTGAAGAGACTTTGTGAGGTATTGGTAGATAAAGCAAGGTATAAGTATGAAGAAGTTGTACAACCTCCTAGGAAAGAATAATAAGATATTGATATCTCAGAGTACTCAATAGCTAGGATTGAACTTGGCAAGAGGACTCATGAGTCAGCTAAGGAGGATGCACAATCAACACTGGCTTCTTCTTCAGATGGTGAAATTTCTTTAGATGAAGAGACCTCAGATTTTGAGGTTGCTAGTTTAGGAGATCCAAATGGTGTTTGGGCTAAAGAATTTGACAACAGTTACTCTTTTACAAGATCTAGTGCAGGGATTATTTTTATATAGATCTATAAGGAAATTTTTTTCTTTTTCCTTCAAATTACAATTTGATAATACTAAAAACACTACAGAGTATGAGGCATTGTTGTTAGGAATGGAGGTTACATATAGGAAGGGAATAAAAATCCTTCATGCTCAAGGTGATGCTGAATTAGTAGTTTTCTAGGTAAGGTACATGTATCAAACAAAAAATGAATGATTAAGTAATTACCACAATCTCGTTTGGGATTGTATTAAGGGTTTTGATACACTCAATATATTTGTAGTACCAAGGGAGTATAATGATAAAGTTGATTCTTTAGCAGTGTCAAGTACTCTTTTAATTCTTCACAAGGAATTTCATGGAACTGCCTATACTATTGAGCTAGTGTTTCGTCCAAGTGTTCTAGATAACTCAAACAAATGAAAAAAATTCAATGACGATCATCAGATTGTTGCCTTTCTTGAGAAGGCTGAAAATTTTAACAAGTTGTATTTTGAAGGTAGTGATTCTCCTCCATGAGAGCCAATTTTTGAGATAGATCCAGACACTGGTGAAGAATTTTTGCAGCTCAAAGGGAAGAAGATTCCCAAGGGTTTGGTATCTCTCGAGAGACTTTTTGACAAGCATGATTGTTATGTCAAAAAGCAACAACAATCTGGTTTCGAATCATCAACGAAAATTTTACACCTCATCTCAGTTACTGAGTTACTTTTACCTTGTAAGTAAATATGATGATAAATGTTTATTAGAACTTTAATATGTTCAATAGGAGAATCAAATACTGAAATATGTATTATGATGTCATTCCTTTTGAAGGAATGATTATGTTTTATATTGATGGAAAATGCAATGAATGAATATGTATTGCAATATGATTACTTTAATGCTTGGATGATGCAAACGATTTATGATACTAATGGATTTTATGTGAACGACTAACTACCTTTGTGATGCACTAAGTTGGATGCAAGAAGGAGCCAAGTCCTCTGGTACACAAGGGGAAGTATCACTCAAGAGAGGAGCTTGGTCTGGTAACCCTTAATGATCCTAACTGAGCCTACACACACATCCTAGATTAGTTTAGTTGAGTCAATAGTTCGAGAAATGGTAAGTAACCTTCAGTCTTGATTGTGAAAGTTTGTATTGGTTTATGATCCTATTCAATGAATATTTTGTCTAGGTATTTGAGTGAGTCTTTATTTTGGGTGAAAGTTCTTTGTGTATTCATATATGTAAGTTAAATCGATGAGGTATATACATAGAATGTATATATGTATATATATACATGTCCATGATAACTCATACATTTGAGTATATGCATGCATGAGTATACGTAGGTATATGTACCAACGCATGCTCATGAATGGATAACCCATATGCATGGGAGCTTTTTTGGACAAATGCGACATGTATATATCTATATATGCACATTTAATGTATACACGTCAATCGATGAGTATGTGAATGTATACATGTTGAATACTGGTTATCGAAATAATGATGTATATATATACATTAATGTAAATGTATATAGTTACGTTAAAGGAAATGTGTATAGATAGACATTAATGTATGTATATGTGTATATGTGTGATCATTTCAATATATGTTTATGTATATATATATCAATTGTCAAATAATGAAAATGATAATCATGTGAATATATATATATATATATATATATATATTAATAAATGACATATATTTAAAATTATTTAAGCATGGAACATATATATAGCAGTTGATTGGTATATTAAAATGCTATGAAATAGGCCAAAGCACAATAATATAGCACTGCCACATACATTGAAATGGATTAAGCTGAGAGTTGCAATTGAAGCACTTATAATATAATATAGCACATTGCTTATAACTTAGCGTATTGTTATTAGCATGTTATATAAACATAAAGCATTGTTAGTACATATTCATGGGAGGCACAAAGTATGAAGCACATGGAAGTAAATAGAAACCAGGTTTAAAACAACAAGCAATGATTTATGATAGTCAATTATCTAAAAGTATTGTGTGGAGAATTAGGCATGAGAATAACATTTTTGACTTGGTCTTCAACGGATAAAGCAGTGTATATGGGTGCATGGTTCATGTGGTGCCAATGCTGAAGTATATGAAATGCATAAAAAGTCTTTTTACTAGGCATAAGTCTGGAAAAGCAATATCTTAGCCTTGAGGCCCAGTCAATGTAAACTTGGCAGAATTATAAGAAGGAATTCAATTTGCAAACTGAATAGGAAACTTGCTTAGAAGCTTTTTGTTCATTTGAATCAATAAAAGAGTCTTGATGTCCCTTGAAACAAGTCGACTCAACCATTTGAAAGGTGAGACTGTTATGTGTTGCAAACCTATAAGTTAGTATGATGAGTTTTTGCATGAGGATAGAAAGGTGGAAAAAGTACTAGCTTGTTTGTAGCCTTTGGTTGCTCACATTTTAGTATATATAGAGGTGCTCATTCTACTATTTGCTACACTTCTCATTCTGATTACTCCATTGTTATTATGTTGCAATTTCTATGCTAGTGAGTTGAGAGCTTGAGAGTTAGAGAGTTGCTTTACTATTTTGCATTTATGATTGTTGAGAGATTTGGTGAGAGGTTAGAAGAAGGAATTAAGTTGATCTTGGAGGAAGTATCAAGTAGGCTTGAGGTATTGAGCTAGGAAGGGAGTTTAATCAATTGGCACTTTTATACAAACAAGTTAGTTTCTATACCTTTGTCTTTTATGTTGGAAAGGTTAAATAGTTTTGATTACTATGTTGGAAAGGAATAGTTTTGAGTATGTCATGATGCTTGTTTATGCTTGCATGTTCTTGGTTGTTTCTTTCTTTCATGGAACCTATCTATTGGGTTAATACTTTTATATACCCTATATGGGAATTTAGATGATGGTGTTTCTATTTAGACTATATGTAGTTAGTCTATACTATACATATGTTGAATGAAATGTGAAATATGAACATCGATGTCTTGTGGTAACTTGTATTTGTTAGCTTATTATGCTAGATAAACTCTTGTGGGTAATGAGGTTAGTAATACAATGGGAATGATGGTGTGATAGACATATCATCATTGTTAGGTTGCAATATTGTGTGAACTATATTTATAGGTTATACTTAATTGTTTTCTTGCATCTCCTTGAAAGTAGTGAGAGAGTCTTATCCCTAGGGTTAGGGTGTGTACTCGATGGCTATATCAATATTAAATGGTAGGGTTGAGAAATTTATTTTCTGGTTATGTTATCTTCTTATTTTGATTTAGGGTCTATTCCAATTCACATAATTCGAAAAGAGGACTTATGTTTTGGCAACCCAAAGCCATGTTGAGAAGAGGACCTGAAGGTGCAAAAGCACAAAACTCTTCTCAGGATAATATCCTCTAGATTATATACAACTATAGTGAACATAGTAAACATGTGATTAGTTGTGGTATATTGAGAGAGATTTTTTATGATTTTTTTATTATCACTTGATCGCTACATCACTTTTAATTGAAACCTGATGAGGGCCACACTGCCCAAAACCCTCAAAAATCATAATAAATACCAACACAAAAGATGCAAGACAAAAAAATGACTCACTTTCAATTATTTTCAGAAAATGAAATTATAGACTCAAAGCTTACTTGCTACAGCCTCATGGGCTTGATTTATTACAACAAAATTCAACTCTGAAAAGAAAATATAATATTCAGAGCCACCATTTTCCCTATCAAGGCCACCTCCTACCACCCCCACTTAACCCTTTTTATTTTCCCCAATAACCGCCCTAAAATGTTCTAGAAAGTTCAAATTTCCCCTTTTTGTTTTGGCGCCAAAAGTCTCGTCGATTGATTTCTGGGCTAGAAGAAATTTTTAATGAAATTCACTTTTTAGAGGACCAAATTGGTGGGGCCATAAATTTTGATTTGAATGTCTAGTTTGCTATTATTGCATATCACTGGAAAGCTCTCGACAAGCTCTACAACATTGAATCCACCGTGGGTCAGTTTGGCCACTTTTTGAGCTATTTCGGGGCCTCCAAAGTTTTATATCTGAATTTGAAGCTGCATTGGAGAAATTTCCTGGGATGGAAACTTTAATTTCTCCCAAACCGTGCAGGGTATTGAGGTGATTCTTTCTCGATCAGAAATTTTTTTCTACTGTGCTCCTTGGGGTAAATTTTCCCATCCATACGAGCCCATTTAGGCCAACTTACTAAAAATAGTAAGTGCCTAATTTTAACTGTTTTTGATGCCTGATAGTCTCATACCCCTTAAGTGCCATCATGGGACTCAAAACAACTAAAGAAAATAAAGAGAACAATTTTTTTTTGGGTGATGCAAGATTTCCCTACACCACTGGATGCTCCTACATTAGACACCCAAGGTAATTTGAAAAGTGAACCTATCGCTTCTCAAGAGTTAGAGGGAAACCAAGACGCTTAACCTCAGCCTCAAACAACCATGATGAATCTTCAACAGGCCTTCCTATCCATTTCACCAAGTACTCTGCATATCGCTTGTTTCTTGTGCTTCTACCCACACGACTATCCAGGATTTCTTCTATCTCTTCCTTCTCTGAAGTAGGTGATGGAATTTTCAACTTTTCATTTATCGACCCCTCATCTATATCACCTTCATGTTACTCTATCAAATTAGCAATGTTGAACACAAGAGAAATGTTTATTCCACTAGGTAGCTCTACAGGTCATAAGTATTTCTTGCATGGTCCAAACTTCTTCATCTTTAACTTGTATGTACCAACTGGAAACCTTTCCTTTCGCAAATGAACCATGACTTCATCTCCTACCTAGAACTCCTTATACCTCCTTTTCTAATTTGTTTGAGCCTTGTATTGTGATTTCGTCTTATTGATATGTTTCTTCACCTCTTCATGCAAATTCTTTAGGTGCTCAGCAAAATCTTCAACCTCAGCACTACTCTTCTCCCCCTTATCCATCTTTCTCACTTCAAAATTAGTTCTTGGACTACTCCCATATACAATCTAGAATGGTGATTTACCAATGCTCCTATTGACATAATTGTTGTAAGCAAATTCTGCTAATGGTATAATCAAATCCCATCCCTTGGGCTTATCTCCAACTAAGCATCTTAGCAGGTTTCCCAAACTCCTATTCACCACCTTTGTTTGTCCATCAGTCTATGGATGGTGTGCAAAAATGAACTTCAAATTTGTCTTCAAGTTCTTCCATAATTTCTTCCAGAAATAACCAACAAATTTGGTATCTCTGTCTAAAACTATACTCTTTGGTAGACCATGTAGTCTCACCACCTCTTTGAAAAACAATTCTACAACATGAACAACATCATGAGTCTTATGACACAGAATGAAATGTTCCATCTTTGAAAATTTATCCACCACCACAAATATGGAATCATGCCATCTCTGTGTCCTTGGCAATCCAAGAACAAAATCCATGCTAATATCCTCCCATGGCCTCTCAGGTATAGGTAATGGTTGATACAATCCAGTATTCTAACTTGTTCCTTTCGCCATCTGACATACTCTGCAACTTTGTACAAACTTCTTCACATCTTGTTGTAACTATGGCCAATAATAATTCTCACTGATAAGAGCAATGGTCTTATCTCGACCAAAATGTCTAGCTAATCCTCCACTATGCTTCTCCTTGATTAGATTCTCTCTCATAGAACTCCTTGGAATGCACAATTGGCTTCCTCTAAACTACATCCCATCTTAGATTAAGAAATCCAACCATCTCATCCTATCCAATGTAACAAGTTAAAAACAATCCTTCTAAGCTTTGCAAAGGCTGGATCTTCTGGATACAAACTCTTGAGTTCATTGAACCCAACAACATCTATATTCATTTCTATCAATAAATTTTTCCTTCTACTCAAGGCATCTGCAACTCTGTTTGACCTTCCACTCATGTGCTTCAAAACAAAGGTATAAATTTGCAAAAGCTCAACCCATTTTAAGTGCCTTTGATTCAACTTTCCTTGACTATTGAGATACTACAAATCCTGGTGATCGGTATATAAAAAAATTATTTTGGCAACAAATAGTGTCTCCATTTCTTCAAATCTTGAACTATAACATAAAACACTTGATCATAGAAAAAATATTTCTTCTTAGCATCATTTAACTTCTCACTAAAATAGGCAATAGGCTTACCTTCTTGACTGAAACAACTCCTATGGTAGTGCCACTAGCATCACAATCTACCTGAAAGACCTTATTGAAATTTGGAAGTGCTAAA
Organism: Sequoia sempervirens; assembly: GCA_007258455.2. Classification (NCBI taxonomy): domain Eukaryota; kingdom Viridiplantae; phylum Streptophyta; class Pinopsida; order Cupressales; family Cupressaceae; genus Sequoia; species Sequoia sempervirens. Next base: position 97,107 of record VDFB02027185.1, on the reverse strand, counting down.
ATAGGTTGCTTTGTAACTTTCTTCTTCAACATATCAAAAATTTTGGCTACTCCTATAGTCCACTTAAACTCTTTTCTATCCTCTCTCATTGCTTCAATTAGAGGTGCACAAAAATACTATTGAAATTCCTAATAAACTTTCTGTAAAAATTTTCTAGACCATGAAATGATATTACCTCTATAACATTCCTTGGGGTAATCCATTCAATGATAGCCTTCACCTTCTCTGGATCCATTTTAAGACCCTCTACTGAGACAACAAATCCCAGATACACCAACTCTCTCTTCACAAAACTACATTTCTTCAAATTAACCAACAACTTCTCCTCCCTTAGTTTCTCTAAAAAAAATTGGATATGCATCAAGTGCTCCTCCAATGTCTTACTGAAAATCAAAATATCATCCAAATAAACAATAATTTTTTTTCCTAAAAACTCTTTCAATACCTCATTCATAAGCCACATAAATGTGCTCGATGCATTGGCTAGCCCAAAAGGCATGACTAACCACTCGTACAAGCCCTCCTTGGTTTTGAAGGCTATCTTCCATTCATATCCTTCTCTAATTCGGATATGGTGATATCCACTCTTCAGATCTATCTTCGTGAAGTACTCAACTCCACTCAAACAATCCATAATGTCGTCCATTCTTGGCAAGGGAAATCTATACTTGATGGTGATCTTGTTGATGGCTCTAAAATATGTACACATCTGCCATTCCCCATCCTTCTTTGGTGCTAGTACTGCAGGTATTGCACATGGACTCAAACTCTCTCTGATCAATCCCTTCCGCAACAACTCTTGCACTTGACTGTTCAGCTCTTCACTCTCTATTGGAGTCATACGATGAGCTACCTTATTCAGAAAACTAGCTCCAGGAATCGGGTCCATTTGATGACTAATCTTTCTTATGGGAGGAAAACATTCAGGTACATAATCAGAAACAATAGCTTGAAACTCATCCAAAAAATCTAAAACCTCTACAGGTACCTCAATAGTATCTTCGTTATGAACTCTAGGGATCAATGCAAAACACATATGCTCATGCTTCATACCTTCTAGGAACTTTCTTCCATCGACTAAACAAATTCTTGCATTACTACATACCTTTTCTTCTGCCTCTTTCAAGGGCTTCAACTTATGATGAACCCCATCCTTTATCAAAGAATAGGTGTTGGCATGTCCATCATGTACTGCTCGCCGATCAAACTACCGTGGTTTGCCTAACAACATATGACAAACATCCATAGGCATAATATCGCACAATACCTCATCATGGTAATTTCCAATTTTGAACTTTACCAGACATTGTTCATTTACCAAGGCTTTATGGTCCTTCTACAACCAAGCAATCTAGTATGGGTTCAGATGCCTTCTTCTCTCAAACCGCAACTTACTAACCATTTCTTCTGAAACAAGGTTATCAGTACTACCTCCATCAATAATAACATTGCAAAATTTACCTTCACACTTACATCTGGTGTGAAATAAATTCTTCCTTTGAGTTGGTTCCTTCTCATTTAGCAAGGCTCTTCTGGTAATAAGAACCTCTCCTCTTTCTGCATCCTCAGAATGTGAAGACTCAACATCTTCATCAACATGTGCAACTCATGCATTACCCTCAGATCTTCTATTTGTCCTTCCTTGATGTTGAGGGAACTCATAGGCTCTATGTCCTTCTTCTCCACACTGGAAATAGGTTCCATGGAAGCCTCCTCTTCCTAGTCCTTGTCCAGATCTTCCCCTTCCTCTTTGGTCTCCATTATTCTGATCATGAGGATGGTAGGGGTTATCTCCTTTCTGGTTTTGGTTGCTACTAGAGACTTCACCCTTCTTTTGATCTTCATTTCAACCTCCATATGACTATCCACCAATCTTTCCTCCATAGCCTCCACCTTGTTGTTTGTTCTCAAACCTCTTGTTTAGTCGTTCTTCAACCTTTAGAGAGAACTAATAAGCGTCCTCAATGGTGGTCATTCTTACCAGTGCCAATTCTTCCTGTATGCTTGGATTCAACCCATTAATATAACAAGCAGCTTTCTCTTTATTTGCCTCAGAATGTCCTGTCTGAATTAGGACCTTATGAAATTCCTCTATGTATTCTTTCACCGTCCAATTCATAATCAACTGGAATAAATTGTTTCTTCAATTTTGACACCATTATGTCCCATCTAGAAATTTTATCTTTCCCTTTCCTTCCTCTTTCTAACTGGACCTCTTTCCACCATATACTATCATGACCTTTCAATTTTGTCTTTGCAAACCTCACTCTGTGAGGATCTTCAATATCCTCAAACTCGAAAAATTCCTCCATGTCATTGATCCAATCAATCAATTCTTTAGGATTTAGATTTCCATTAAAAGTTGAAACCTCCATTTTAGGTCTCTTCCTAATGCTTGAGATCGCTTGTAGCAATCTTCTTTCTCTAGGATCCATTGGATCATGTTCTTCCTCTTCCATTTCCTCTTCTGTTTCATCTTCACTGTCATCTTTGTCTCGTTACACATCTCTTCTTCGAACCTCTTGTTGCACGGTTTCTAATTGCCATCTAAGGGCTCTGATTTCATCTCTAGGTGGATCTCTTCCTCCACCACCTCGGCCTCTACCTCTACCATACTAGGAAAGTATTGGAGGCATCTTGAACTCAACCCACACTCACAGGTCCTACTGCAACTACCTCACATTTGGTGCTCTGTTACAGGCTCAAGAACTCCTGCTTTGATACCACTTGATGAGGGCCACATTGCCCAAAACCCTCAAAAATCACAACAGATACGAACACAAAAGATGCGAGATAGGAAAATGAATCACTTTCAATTATGTTCAAAAAAGGAAATTATAGACTCAAAGCTTACATGCTACAGCCTCATGGGCTTGATTTATTACAACAAAATTCAACTTTGAAAAGAAAATCTAATATTCAGAGCCACCTCCTACCACCCCCACTTAAGCATTTTTATTTTCCCCAATAACTGCCTTAGAATGTTCTAGAAAGTTCAAATTTCCCCTTTTTGTTTTGCGCCAAAAGTCTCACCGATTGATTTCTGGCTTGGAAGAATTTTTTAATGAAATTCACTTTTTCGAGGACCAACTTCACGGGGCCATGACTTTTGATCCGGGTGTCCGAATCGCTATTATTGCATATCGTTGGAAAGCTCTCAATGAGCTCTACAACATTAAACCCACTGTAGGTCGGTTCAACCACTTTTTGAGTTATTTTAGGGCCTCCAAAGTTTTATATTTGAATTTGATGCTGCATTAGAGAAATTTCCTGGGATGGAAACTTTAATTTCTCCCAAACTGTGCAGGGTATTGAGGCGATTCTTTTGCGACCAAAATTTTTTTTCTGCTCTACTCCTTGGGGTAAATTTTCACGTCCATACGAGCCTATTTAGGCCAACTTACTAAAAATATTAAGTGCCCAATTTTCACTATTTTTGTTGCTTGACAGTCTTATACCCCTTAAGTGCCATCATGGGACTCAAAACAACTAAAGAAAATAATTTTTTTTTGTTTTTTGGGTGATGCAAGATTGCCCTGCACCGCTGCATGCTCCTGCATCAAAACCCTAGGTAGAGAATGACCTATTTGATTGGGAAATTTACTTGATTATTGAATGAAGCAAATAGGCTAGGATTTACCTATATGATCTGATTGATCATTTGATTACATTGATTATATCTTGATTGAAGTCATTTATTGATGATATTATACTTTTGACGGGAGTCATTTATTGTTGAGATTACACTCTTGATTGGAGACTTTTATTGTTGATATTGTACTTTTGAAGTAGTCACTTAATTTTTTGACTTTATATTTATCCATGTCGATAACTAGGTTATTCTTGGGGTTAGGATAATTCATGGGAAAGGGGATGACCTATGTATTTTAAGATACTTAGTAGCTATGTCAATTAAACATGAGTTAATGTAAATGTTATTCCTAGGGTTAGGATAATCCACGGGAAAGGGGATAGCCTATGAATAGAATATGAATGGTCAAAACCAAATCGAGCAATTATTATGGTGAAATATATGACCCTCACTCAAAGTATTGTGTGATGAATCTTTGGCCAAAGTAGTGTAGGTAGCCATTGTCTACATTGTCATTTCATTGTGATCCAAGTACATACTAGGCTGGGAATATCATATATGTAGAAGTAGACATTATGGTAAGCTCTAGATGTGTAGGACACATCACAACGCTCAGAAAAGGCTAAGGAAATTATGAGGTTATCAAACCAATCTCTTCATTGAAGCGTAGGGTTGACGAGGTCAAAGTAACCTCATCAATATAATGGCCTCAATATACAAATATAAACCTTCCAAACCAAATTACTTTGCCAATTGATTACCTTTAGGAAAAATAATTGCTTTCTTTTCTATGAATAATCGTACAAACTTATTTCTTGGAGTTGATTAAATTAACCTAACTTATGTTGATTTAATGGGTTATTCTTGAGTATTTCGCAGGTCAACTCCACCATTATTCACCATTCCAATTAGAAGGGAAATGAATGCGGGTCTCATACTTTTGAAAGCCAGCGAGCAGGCGTTAGAATTCTAGGAGCACACGTTTTGGCCAAGTCTTTATAATTCTGTTATTTTTCAATTTCAAAGACTTTATGGCTCATGCAAAGCCTCTTTAATATTGTATATCATGGGCTTTTAAGTCCCTTTTACTATGGGAAATTTGTTGAAAGACTTGATCGACTAAAAAATAGGATTTTTGTTAGCCATTTTTCATATAAGTATGTAACTATTACAAATAATGGGAAGAAGAAGAAGATTATCGTTATGCTGTCAATTTGTCTTTTGAGTAAAAGCTACCATACGAATATGAGTTTTCTCACCACTCTTTGAATTACTATGTAATATGGATGCATCTATGGAATGAAGTAACAGATAGATTTTTCCAGTGCATGTGATCTGAAGTAGCAGTAGATACACCCACGAGTTGGCCACTCGAGGGTTAGAGATAGATAAGTATTTATTTCTTGTTCTGCATTTTCCTTTGATAGAATAGAAGTTGCATTTGCATTTTATTTTCATTAGTATATTTTATATTGTTAGTGTCAAGCCTGCAGGTTGTAACTGAGTCCATAGCTTCTGAGCTTAACATTTGAGTGTTTAGAGCACCTTTCTTCAGTTGATTTTGATTAATGGTTTTATGATTAGTAGTTGGCTTGTGATTTTCTGCATTTGATAAATGTTTCCTAATTTCTTTACATGCTTTACTTCTTCATCAATTTATGCATTCTTTAGGTTAATCATTTCCATGCTTTCTAGTTTAATGGTGATGCTTTTCAGATTCTTAGTTTTCTGTCTTCTGATTTGGGTTATTTTCCTGCTTTCTAGATAGATGATTTATTGCTTTCTAGATTAGAGGCCCCTTAGATTAGAATTTTTATCTAGTAGATTATTGCTTAAGAGAGAAGTTGAGATGCCCTCTATTGCATACAGTCGTTGGACACTGCCCGGTCGATATATAGATGTGTTTATTCACTAAAGTGTTAGGACCTAACGACAACCTGTCACTTTTTGGCAACATTGTTAGGGACCCTTTTTCTAGTGTTAGTAGGAGATATATTCAATACCTCTCTTAGGGATAGGAATAGTTCTTTGGCTTCTTTTCTGCATGGTCAGGAAACGAGGCCCCCACGGAAGATTCATACCAAAAACTCCCCCAATTGAAATACCAACAACAAGTAGGGAGGAAGGAAACTCAGACCAAGAACTTACTACGGAATTGACCGAACAGGGTCAACCTGAGACCTTCCCACATACTTCGGAAAGAGAACAAATAGTGGTCAAGGAGTATATTCTTTCACAAACCTTTGAACCTTGTGCCACTGAGCAAATTTTGGAAGAGGATCACATCCCCTCCAGCACCATGGGTGATCGAAGAAACGTTTCCAACAACCACAACAATGATAACCCTCCACGACACACATTCACTTATCCTATTGCTATTGATGTAGATGACGAGACGACAATGAAAAATATCTCACTGGATTTCTTACCAACTTTTCAAGGTTTGTCTACTAAGGACCCTGATCAGTTCCTATTTGAATTCGAAGTCTTGTGTCAAACCTATGATTACAAGAATTATAATAAAAAATTGAAACTTTTCCCTTCCACTCTGAAAGACTCAGCTGTGCGCTGGTTTATGGGGTTAGCTTCTTAGTCGATAAACTCCCAGGATGAAATGGAGACTGTCTTTTTGAAGAAATATCAGAGTTACTGCAGGGTGAGTGATAGGAAAGAAGAACTATTCAAAATAAGGCAAAATGAGGATGAAAGTTTAGAGGATTACCTAGATAGGTTTATCTTCTTGTCCAAACATTGTGGTGGGGAAGTTATAAGCCTCGATATTTTAAAGACCTTATTCGTCAAAGGTCTCGATGATGAAGCTCAGAGGAGCCTAGACTTAATGGGAAAAGGAGACGTGTCCCAACTGAGACTAGAAGAAATAACAAAATTGTGTCAGAACTTCTCTCGTACTCGTGGAGGGATTAGAAAGTTCAGCCCCTTACGTGATTCTAATGACATAAATAAACTTCATGAGGAATTGGCCAACTTTAAGACTGACATTCTTGTCCACCTAAACACCACCTTAGATGGCATCCAGGCTAAAACTAGAAATCCTGAGACTTTGTTTATTTATTGCCCTAGGTGTCGAAACAAACATTTGCTAAGAGAGTGTCCCTTGGACAAAATTGACAAGATTGACATTTGTCAGGTATGTGACAAGAATCACCCCATTGATCAATGTGAACTATTAAATGCCATCAAAAATTCCAAGAAAAGAACAACTCTAGTTGAGGAAGAAGTGAATGTTGTCAACCAAAGAACGGGAGATAATTTCTCCTATGGCTAGAATTCCAATCCTAACTGGCAACCCCAATCAAATTGGAACAATAATCAATGGGCAGTGTCGTAGCCTCAGGCACAACTGCCAATACCCTCTAACTGGGGAACCTATCCTTGGGGACCACCGAATTGGAAAAACCAATCTTGGGGTAACCCTTAGTGGCCCAACTAGTCTCAACAATAGTGGTACCCTCAAAATTCCATTCCTCAATGGAATCAACCCCAACATTAGTTTTATTCTAGTTCTAGGAGGATGCTTAATCACTAGACTCTCTTACCACCTCCCCAAAACACTCAATAGACTGAATAAGTTAACCAACTGCCACTTCTGGTGCAACCAGTCCCTAAGCCAAAGAACAATCGTCTGAATACTCCGGTGTATTCTGTCGAACAGGACAATGTCACCGGAGTCAACGCAATACACTGTGGAAACCTACAATTGAGGTTCGGTAAAACACTTTCATAGCTGACTACCAAAGAAATCATAGATGAACCTGTCCAAAAGTCTGTTGAGGAAACAATAATAACACCTACACCTGTAGAACAAACCCTAGACACTACGCAACATGAAATTGACCAGCCATCTTTAGCAAGAGTTGTCGACCTACCTCAGGAGGAGGAGGGTTAGTCTCCAATTGAATCTTTAAAAAATCCCGTGACTAAAGACAAAACCAAAGCCCCTTTTTCCAGAGTGATTGAAACCAATCTCTATGAAAGATGCTCTAGAAACAACGTCACCTACAAAAAACTGCATTGATACAAGAAAATTAAACGATTGTAGATTGAAGTTCCCTTGTTACAAGCGATTAAAGAGATCCCTGAGTTAAACCAGTTGATTAAATAGTTGTGCATCAAAACCCTAGGGAGGAAGCCAAAATGAATCAACATTGTTCAAATCAATGGGTACCTAGCTTATTGGTTAGCTGGAACAGTTACTGCTCCAAAATATGATGACCCAGGAAGTCCGCTTATAATAGTAATAGTTAATGGGGTAGCAATACCCAACACTTTAGTGGACCTTGGAGAAACCATTAATGTAATGAATATTGATGTGATGGAAAAATTGGGACTCACTGATCTACACCCCACAACTACAGTCGTACAGATGGCAAACCAATCCATAACTATTCCCAAGGGAATCATTGAAAATGTTCTTGTTAAAGTAGATGGATAGGAATATCCAGTGGATTTCCAGATAATTGAATCCCTTATGCCCAAAGATAGTTATCCAATAATTTTTGGGTGACCATGGTTGGCTACGGTTGCAGCCAAAATTGACTACAGGGAAGGAGGAATGACAATCTCCCATGAAACCAATAGCAAACAGTTGTTCTTGTATCCTCCTGCCAAGCCTGTTGAACATAGCAAAGTATGGGTTGATGAACCGGAAAGTCCTACTGGATAGGAAAAATTGGCTTCACTGGCCATGGTAGTCATTAAACAACACGATGAAGAATTAGAGGATGAATTAGAGAACAACATGGAAAGTATTGCAATAGACTCTAGTAGTGAAGAGATGTCAGACGTAGAAGAAATCTTAGGACACCCAATCAATACAGATCAAGCAGAATTTGATGATGTGAAGTTTATTGGATTGCCTTGCCCTTTGATGAACTTAGTTCCAAAAACTTCCCATTTCTTTGCAGATGTTGCTAGGCTTCATAAAACTATACCACATAGCTATCCACTTAACACACTGACAAGACCCATTCATACTATCACATCCAATTATCCTTGAGTCAAAACCATTATGTTGCTACCAGGAAAGACCTTGAACATCAATAGTTGGTTGACTGAGACAGAAGAACAAAGACTGTTTGATACCTTGGTGAATAGATCTAAAGCATTTGCCTGGGATTATAAAGATATGAGAGGAATAAATCCTAGTGTGTCTACGCACCATATCTATACTGAGGATGTTTGACCTGTTCGCCAACCACAACAGAGACTAAATCCTGTTCTTAAAGACATCGTTAAAACTGAGATTGAGAAACTCTTGCAAGTAGGATTTATCTACCCAATTTATGACAAGTAGGTGTCACCCTTGGTTGTAGTTACAAAGAAGAATGGGAAGTGGAGAGTGTGTGTAGATTATAGGGAGCTTAACAAAGCAACATGCAAAGATTATTTTCCCCTGCCATTCGTGGACCAAGTGCTGGATAACTTGGCTGGGAGGAAATATTTTTCATTCTTGGATAGATTTAGTGGATCCAACTAGATACAGGTAGTAGCAGAAGACCAGGATAAGACGACCTTTACTTTACCTTGGGGAACATTTGCATATAGGGTTCTTTCCTTTGGGCTATGTAATGCTCCTGCCACCTTTCAAAGGTCCATCCTGGCTATATTTGTTGAGTTGGTAAATGAGTGCATGGAAGTCTATATGGAAAATTTCACTGTATACGATTCAACTTTCGATGAAGCTCTCACAAATTTAGATAAGGTGTTAAAGCGGTGTGAGGATCATTGGTTGTCCCTCAGTCACGAGAAATGCTTAATCATGGTGAAACAAGGAATAGTGTTAGGACATCATATTTTAGCCGAAGGGATTAAGGTTGATCCTAAGAAAATCAAAGTCATACAACAACTTGAGATTCTGAAGACTTAAACTGATGTTAGTATTTTCTTAGGGCATGTTGGATACTACAGAAGATTCAGAGAAAACTTTAGCAAAATCACAGCCCCAATTTTTTCTCTCCTTCAAGAAAATGTCGACTTCATTTGGACATCTGAGTGTCAATCCTCATTTGAAATCATTAAAGAGAATCTCACCTCTACCCCTGTCCTTTGAGGACGTAACTAGAACCTGCCATTTCACATTTATGCCGACGTGTTTGATGACACCATTGGAGCGGTTCTAGGGAAGGAATATGAGAATGGAGGGAAATATGTTATATTTTATCAGCAAAAAATTGACACCAATAGAGAAGAATTACACCACAATAGAGAAGGAATTCTTTGTTGTAGTGCACACCATTAAGAAATTTAGAAATTATGTCACTGGATACAAAGTTACAGTGCACACAGACCATGCAACCATCAAATATCTCATGAATAAATCAGTGGTAAATGCAAGGATAATTAGGTGGTTACTCCTCTAGGAGTTGAATGTGACAATTGTTGAAAAACTAGGGAAGTCCAACGTAGTTGTAAACTTATCCTGGATTAAACATGATGGCAATTGTGCTCCAGTATAGGATGAATTCCCAGATGAAAATTCGTTTGCCATCTCCACTAAAGCTCCTTGGTTTGCTGATATTTTGAATTACTTAGCCACCACAGAAGTACCACCTCACTTCTTGACAAAACAAAAGAAACACCTCATCAGAGAGAGTGCCCCTTTTAAATGGATTAATGAAATCTTGTTTCAGTGTGGACCTGATATGGTTTTGCGACGGCGTGTTAGGGCAGATGAGACCTATAGTATCCTTAGGGCCTATCATGATGACCCTTCTGGAGGACATTATTCTGCTAAAAGGACAACTCATAAGATCTTGGGAGTAGGATACTATTGACTTTCAATGCATAAGGATATCAAGAAGTACATTTGCAGGTGTGTTGAATGCCAAAGGATGGGAAGACCAACAACATCCAATGAAATGCCCCTGCAACCTTAGGTAGTCCTTGAACCATTTGAGAAATGAGGATTGGATTTTATTGGCCCTATAAATTCCCCTTCGCAAGGGAAAGAGTATATTCTGGTCTATACTGACTACATGACCAAGTGGGTAGAAGTACAAGCACTACGCGTTGCTAGGGAAGAACAGGTAGCTAACGTTCTTTATAATAGAATCTTTCTTAGATTCGAGGCCCCAAGAACAATTGTTACAAACCAAGGCCCCCAACTTATGTCTAAAGTCCTATTGACATTCACAAATCACTTCCAAGTAAGTCACAAGAAGTCCTCACCCTACCACCCGTAGGCAAACAGACAAGTTGAGGTCATGAACAAGGAATTGGAAAATATTTTGACAAAAATGGTTTCCTCGGGAAGGAAATATTGGGCTAGGAAACTACCAGAAGCTATTTGGGCCTACAACACGACCTGGAAGTCAACCACTAGCTATAGCCCCTATGAGTTATTCTTTGGGAAGAAGCCCCTCTTGCCTGTTGAATTCAAGCTCTAAGCCCTTAGGACGACCATGGATCTTAAACGATCTCAAATCAAGAGAATCTTACAACTTAGTGAACTAGACGAGCTTCATCTGGATGTCGTCCATCAAACTGAATTGATCCAGCAACAACATAAGGTTTGGCATGACAAACATATCAAAGAGAAATAATTCCATACTAGGGATTGGGCATTGTCGTTCGATTCCAAATATGAGGACCATCAAGGGAAACTTAGGACACACTGGCTTGGACCATATGATATTTTTGAAGCATTTTCTAATGGTTCAGTCCAGTTAAAACCAATTGATGGTGACACCCGAACTCTTTTGGTTAATGGGCATCAATTACACATTTACCATAAACCTGTTAACAAAGAGGAGTTTACAAAAATGGTAGAAACACAGGGAGAAATCAACTGCATTGACTCTATTATGGCAGGGTCAATATAGTTGTCAAGCAAATAACACAAAATAAATAAATAAATAAATAAATAAATAAAATAAAATAAATAAATAAATATATATATATATATATTTTCCTAAAAAATTCTTCAATTTTCTCATAAACTCCATCATTTGGAATTGGTTAAAGTTTTTTTTACATTTTGCAAGACTTCATCTTTTGGCGAACCCAATTCCGGCGCACCCTGCTGAGATGCTCTGGAATCCTCCAAAATTGTTGTTGTGATACTCCAGAATCCTTGCATCAGACTGGTTCCACTTCTTACCTCAATCTTGCATCCTAATGCATCATCCAATTATGCTTTGGGGAGTCAATGCCAAAGTGTCACAATATTCTTCCTTCCGGCTGCATCTTTTCAATGATGCTCCGGGATTCTGATGTTTCTCTTCTAGCTGCATCTTTTCAGTGATGCTCCAGAATTTTGTTGTTTCTCTTCCAGTCACATCTTTTCAGTGATGCTCTGAAATGATGCTCAAATGCTCCAGAATTATGTTCAGATGCTCCTAAAATTTTGGTTGCTGCTCCGGCTGCATCTTTTGATGATGCTCCAAAAATTTTGGTTGCTGCTCTGGCTACATCTTTCAATGATGCTCTAGAATCCTCAATTTGGTTACTCTGTTCCAATGAAATATTTCTAAATAATTTTGGAATTCTCTTCTTCTCTACTTCAGGCGCATTAATTGATAATGTTCCAATTTTTGTATAAAATTTTATTTTTCAAAGTTTCTCTTATTTTTCTTAAGTTTTGCGCATGCCCGTTCTTTAATGCCGCTTCGATATCTGCTCCCTTATGATTACTCTGCCATATCAAATCAAATCTTTCCATAATAAATAAGATTATTATGACACCCTTTTGTTCATAATAATTTTCGTCATTACTTCAACCATCCCATCCATGCCATTAATATCTGCCGCCAACTTCACCAACCATATAACTATCCAATTACGTCAGCACATGTAAGTGACGTTTGATCTAATGACAAGACCTAAGGTATGCGTGAATTTATTAGAAGGGTTGGTATTTATTTTGAATAAAGGTTAATTAATTGGCATGATTTGTTCCCTTTGTAATTTTGAAACTTGTGCCCCTTTACACGATTGGTGAAAGTATGACAACTGTTGTAATTCCCTATGGAAGGCCGTCATAATGATATAGTAAGGTGACAAGAAAGATGATAATTAATTCTTTCCCTGTCGAGTATATCGACACAGAATTCACTCTCCATCTATAATTCAAAGAAGCAAGCATTTCAGGGTTCTAAAAAATTTCACCGAGAAGCAAAGGAGATGGGAGGCAATAAGAAAAAGTTTGAGCCAAATTCTGCAGCACCATTGCTGGCATTAAGCAATATAGCAGCTTTATTTCAAAGAGTTGGATGGCTGGACTTCATGAAATAATTCGAAGGGCACACAAAACAACTGGTGAAGGAATTCATCGAGGATTTTGTAGATGGGAAGACTGTGGTGCATGGAAAGCCATTCCAGGTAAGTACGAAAGTCCTTGCTTGTCTTTTTGGTCTTGAAAATAAAGGGATTCATTTGAATGAAAATACCCACGTCCCTTATCAAAAGTTAATAGATCTGTTCCATAGGGAAGGGGAACCCCAACCTGTACTAACCATAAGCACCAGGGGAAAACTAAGGGAATTCATAGAATGTCTATTCTAGAACCTTGGAGGTGTACTGTAGCCTGGATTATAAAATATTTCACTTGTGAGGGACAAATGAATACAGTAGTGGGACCCCCTTTCCGCCTGCTGACTCATTTACGCCACGACATTGAGGACCATACCCTTAGGGTAAATTTACTAGCCTTTCTCTGCCATTCAATTACCTCTATGATAGAAAAGTATAAAATTGGGACAGGTCCCCTTAAACATCATGGTTTGATACAACTAATATGTAAATATCATTTTCGCAATAAGCCAAAGAAGAAGTGGCAAAAGTTCCAACAGAACTTTAAAAATGCAGAACCGGGGAGGTCATTTGAGGAAGGGGAATCCTCTAAACAACATGAGCAATATGTAGAAGAACCCTCCTCGGAGGCATTAGGTGCTCCTGAGTCCCAATATACCTCCACGACTCCCAGTGGCGATGCGCCAGAATCCTTTCCAGATGAATTACAAACCCCAAGACAAGAAGAGGAGGTGGGAATTGCACATTCCAGAGAAGATGAGGAGCCCACTCGAAATAAAAAGAAACGAAGTAAAGTTGTTTTTCAAATAACCCCTCCTCTACGGAGGAGTAAACGGTTATCTTCAGGGGTCAGTGAAATTGAACCCCAAGATATAAGCAGTACTTCAAAAAGGAAAAAGGCCAAGATCTAGTAAAGGTGGTAGAAATTGACAGTCCACCTGATAATGAGGAAATTGAAGAAACATGAAAGCAAGAGGAGGAACTTCCCAGGGAAGAGGACAAAGAAACCCTATCACCTGAAGAGCAAGAAGGGGAGAAAGCACAATCGCCGCACTTAGAACATAATGAAGATGAACTTGCGGGAGGATTCTTGTCCTTGACAAGTTGGATAGTATACCTAAACTTGTGGAAAGAGTGCCTCAGGAAACTCCTCATGCATATTTCTTTGTCGATACCGATGAAGGAGAAGACATACCTCATACAGATGGAGAAACTCCTTGCTCCTCCTTACTTGAATAAAATGAAGAAGGAAGTATGCTTGATATTGAGAATACAAAAGAAGTAGAAGAAGTGCTTCCTAAGAGCACTGAAACATAAAATGCACCCCATATTGATGAAAAAGTGGAAGAAGTGCCTCATTCATCCCTTCCTAAAGAAAACAAAGAGGAAAATATGTCTCATCTTGATGAAGAAATCCCTCGTGCATCCTTCTTTGTGGATATAGGGGATGAAGAATCCAGTCAGAGAAATGAGGAATTAGAAAAACTAAAGATAAAAATTGAAGGGTTAAGGGCCAGGTTGCAAGATGATGAAGCACAAATTAATCAACAGAAAGAAGAAATGAAGGTGCACATTGCCATTGTCCATAAAAGGAATTAGGAAATTGAAAAATTAACTGCACAAATGGAGGAAAAAGACAAGCTTATTGAGTAGTTGCAATTCCAAATCCAACAATAGAATGGACAGGGTAAGCAAAATCAAGATGCTCTATGTGAAAAAGAAAAATGTATTCAAGATTTGAAAAATAATTTTATGCAATTATTCAGTGCTTTTGAAGAAGAAAAGAATTGACAGGAAACTGAGTTGAATTCCTCTGTGAGTAAAATTGTGGAGCTCGAACAAAGTTTACAGGAAAGTGATACTCAACCAATTATGGAATCAAAAGGGACACAAACTGAACATATTGTTATAGATTGGTTCATGCTCATGAAATGGATAGAGCATTGTTACCTCTTGAAGGATGTGGAATTTGAAAATAATAGGTTAAAGAGGGAATTAGTCATGTTAAAAGAATCTTTCCATCAAGTGTATAGGGGTAAACAGGATGCCTGTGAAATTGGTGAATTGCTACTAGCCTGTAGAAGACCATCTAGGTTGTACTCCATGTTTCTTAATGAGTAGCTTTTGAGATAGAAGTTGCAAAGAATTCACCAAAACCTGCCTCATGAATCGGATGTCAAGGAATTTGTAAAAATATTTGTTGATTCACTCCCTGAACAACATAATTTGTTGTGTGAATTCTTTGTTCACAGTTTGTTCCTAGAAAAGTATACAAATTTATTTATTAACCTCTTTGTAGGAGAAGCAAAATTAATATCATTCTTGTCCACAATGAGAAACCAAATTCACTGGCAAGATAGATCAAGAGAGTATGCTCAAGTAGAAAAGACTGTAGGGTTGCAAATAAGATACCCTCATAGGAAGCTTCTCTCTTTCAAGAAATAGTTTATGGGTGTCAAAAGTAAACAAGAAGCACAGGTCAAATACGATAACAACCTCAGGGTGGTTCATGATTACTTTCAAGAATAGGGGCCATATTTAATAGGACTAGCATGGCATGCATGTGAAGAAAGGTACACCCCTCTTCCAATGCATCTCAAGAAGAGGGAAATAATTTCACCTCTCAATATCAGATGGTCCTATGGGAGAGCAACAACTTTGATAAAAAATTTGGAGGAATTTAAGACCAATTGGATTGGTATGAGGTACAAACCTCCCTTGCTTCTTTCCCCACCACCTTCAATGTACACCAACTTGGACCAAAGTGAAGACAGTTTTTCCAGATGGAAACAAAGGGTCACTTTTCATCAGGTATTCTTGAGGAATCCAGAGATATTAGACATAGAGGCAGATGATGTGTATGATCTTAGTGCTAAATATGAGGAAATGAATAGAAGGAATGATGGACAGGGGACACACCACAGAGCAGGAGGACTTGCTCAGAATTAGGAAGGGGAGGAAATGATGAGGTAAAAGTAACCTCATCAATATAATGGCCTCAATATACAAATATAAACCTTCCAACCTAAATTACTTTGCCAATTGATTACCTTTAGGAAAAATAATTGCTTTCTTTTCTAATAATAATCGTACAAACTTATTTCTTGGAGTTGATTAAATTAAACTAACTTATGTTGATTTAATGGGTTAGTCTTGAGTATTTCACAGGTCAACTCCACCACCGTTCACCATTCCAGTCAAAAGGGAAATGAATGCGGGTCTCATACTTTTGAAAGCCAGCAAACGAGCGTTGAAATTCTAGGAGCACACGTTTTGGCCGAGTCTTTATAATTCTGTTATTTTTCAATTTCAAAGACTTTATGGCTCATGCAAAGCCTCTTTAATATTGTATATCATGGGATTTTAAGTCCCTTTTACTAGGAGCAATCTGTTGAAAGACTTGATTGACTAAAAAATAGGATTTTTGTTAGTCATTTTTCATATAAGTATGTAACTGTTACAAATAATGGGAAGAAGAAGAAGATTATCGTTATGTTGTCAATTTTTCTTTTGAGTAAAAAATACCATATGAATATGAGTTTTCTCACCATTCTTTGAATTACTATGTAATATAGATGCATCTGTGGAATGAAGTAACAAAGAGATTTTTCCAGTGCATGTGATCTGAAGTAGAAGTAGATACACCCATGAGCTAGCCACTTGAGGGTTAGAGATAGATAGATAAGTATTTGTTTCTTGTTCTGCATTTTCCTTTGATAGAATAGAAGTTGCATTTGCATTTTATTTTCATTAGTATATGTTATATTGTTAGTGTCAAGCTTGCAGGTTGTAACTGAGTCCGTAGCTTCTGAGCTTAGTATTTGAGTGTCTGAAGCACCTTTCTTCAGTTGATTTTGATTAATGGTTTTATGATTAGTAGTTGGCTTGTGATTCTCTACATTAGATAAATGTTTCCTAATTTCTTTACATGCTTTACTTCTTCAGTAATTTACGCATTCTTTAGGTTAATCGTTTCCATGCTTTCTAGTTTAATGGTGATGCTTTTCAGATTCTTAGTTTTCTATCTTTTGATTTGAGTTATTTTCCTGCTTTCTAGATAGATGATTTATTGCTTTCTAGATTATAGGCCCCTTAGATGAGAATTTTTATCTAGTAGATTAGTGCTTAAGAGAGAAGTTGAAATGTCCTCTATTGCATACAGCCGTTGGACACTGCCCGGTCAATATATTGATGTGTTTATTCACTAAAGTGTTAGGACCTAACAACAGCCTGTCAAAGGTTGTCTTACCAATTTGGTATATGTGTGGAGGACTGTAGTAAGTCCATGGTTGGTAGAAAAGTGCTTGATTGATGCTTCTCCTCATGCAATTGGCAGCCAAGATTTGGGATGTATGCACCAATATTGGGGATAACTAGAAAGTATGCACTAGCGACAGGGGCATCTAGAATATATGCACCAATGTGGGGACATCAAGGATTTATGCCCAGGTAGAGACATCTAGACCAGTTTGTATCTCTGATTCAATAAGCTATTTGAAGCTATATATGTAATCACATATCCATCTATATAGAAATTATAAATGTGAAAGGTTATCTTATATGAAAAGTGAAATCATACTTGTACTGATGAAATGATTCTTTAATTTTGTAATGGAAAAGTTTGGAAAGGATATGTTTCAAATGGTGCATTTATTATTAAAAAGAAAATAATTTTTTTATTGCTCATAATGTTAGTTGCATAAACTATTCACTTGTGGGTAAAACATAGAAAAAAATTACTAGGTAGAACAATGGGCATGTTACTGGAAATCAAGCAAGTAAATTTGGGAACTGAGGAAGATCCCAAGATGGTGAACATTGGTAGGTGTTGCACGACAAATGAGAAAGATAAGTTTTTAGAGTTTTTATGGCAGTACATGGATGTGCTTGCTTATTCTTATGAAGACTTGAAATATTTTCGTTTGAAAGAGGTATAACATGAAATTCCACTAAAGGTAGGTTCCTTGCCTCACAAGCAAAATGAGAGGTAATACAATCCAAAATTTTTAGGTACTGTTCTTTTTGAAATTCAAAAGATGCTTAACACAAGAATTATATTCCTATTCATCGTTCAACATGGATAGCAAATATTGTGCTTGTATGGAAAAAGAATGGGGAAATTTGCATTTGTGTGGATTTCAAAAATTTGAATCAACTGTCACTAAAGGGAAATTACCCCCTACCGTTAATGGACCAAGTATACTGCAAATAGTGATAGGATCTGAAATGCTAACTATGTTGGATGGTTTTTTTGGATATAATCAGGTGGAGGTAAGTGAGGAAGACCAACATAAAACTACCTTCACTACTCCATGGGGTACTTTTGCTTATCGTAGAATGCCTTATGGTTTAATCAATGTTAGCACTACATTTCAAAGAGCGATGGACTTATCTTTTGGTGATGTCATGGGTAAGTTTATTATAGTCTATCTCGATTATTTGACAATATTTTCAAAGAAACGTCGAGACCATTTTGATCACTTGCGGCAAGTCCTTAAGAGGTGTTGGTAGCATGGTATTTCCCTCAACCCCAAGAAGTCAAATTTTGGGGTTACTAAAGGTAAAATCCTTGGTCACATTGTGTCTAAGGAAGGTATCAAGATTGATCTAGAATGGGTCAAGTATATACAGGGTCTTACTTTACCTTCAAGTAAGATGACCGTTCACTCTTTCTTCGAGAAGGTAAATTTATTGTGGAGGTTTGTCCCTAACTTTGCAGAAAAGACATGTCATATTGTTGATATGATGAAGAGTAAATCTATCTTCCGTTGGAGTGTAGAAGGCAAAGCTATATTCAACGACATCAAGGAAGCCATTGCACATGCTCCAATTCTAGTCTTCCCAGACTACACAAAGGGATTTATCATGTATAGTTATGCTTCCAAACATACACTATCTGCAATATTGGTGTAGAAAAATAATGAGGGGATTGAATCTCCTATAGTATTCACGAGTTGTCCATTGAAGGATCATGAGTTGAAATAATCACCAATGGAAAAACATGTTTTTTTGTGGTTAACGTAGTTAAGAATTTTCATTTTTACATCCTTAACTCTCATGTTGTTGCATTAGTGCCAGATTCCACGGTCAAGTCCATCTTGACTCAAAAAGGAAATTGGATTGCCAAGATTCAAGAATATGACATGAAGATCAAACCCACTAAGTTGGTACATGGGAAAAGTTTGTGTCAACTCATTGCAGCTAATAAACCATAAGAACTATCAAATGATGAGGAAGTAAATGATGAGGATATTTTCACAGTC
This sequence comes from Sequoia sempervirens, assembly GCA_007258455.2. Classification (NCBI taxonomy): domain Eukaryota; kingdom Viridiplantae; phylum Streptophyta; class Pinopsida; order Cupressales; family Cupressaceae; genus Sequoia; species Sequoia sempervirens. The sequence goes on along the minus strand of VDFB02027185.1, from coordinate 77,982 downwards.
TTGTTCGTTAGCACGACAAACTAATGGTATTCAAATATTGCACATTTTCTCACTTATGGAGAATGTCCAGAGCACTTGAATTACAAAGAAAAGAGGACAGTCAAACTTAAAAAAATTTTCCTTTGGGATAATGGTTTGTACAAGAGGAATTTTGATGGTACCTTTCTATGCCGCATAGATAAAGCACAACGAAGCAAGTTGTTGGAGTCGTATCACAACTTAGCATGTGGTCCAGAAATTTCTCAACACCAGTAACAACTCACAAGATCTTGTGAGAAAAGTACTACTGGCCCATACTTTTATGAGACACGTACAACTGGGTACGTAGGTGTGAACTATGCCAATAGTTCACGGGGAAACCAAAGCTAGTTATACTTCCTCTCAAGACATTGATCATTGAAGAACCCTTCCAACAGTGGAGTATTGATTTCATTGGCCTTGTAAATCCACCATATAGTGTAGGGAATGTTAATGTCCTAACATCCACCAACTATTTCACCAAGTGGGTGGAAGCCATGCCGGTTAAGCATGCTACTTCAGAAGTGGTATGTAGACTCCTTAAGGAAAACATCAATTCATTGTTTGGAATTTCAAATAATATTGTAGTAGATAATGCTACTTCTTTCTAATCTGGTGAGATAACAAAATTTTGCTCTAAACATGGGATCACACTTTCTCATTCCTCAAACTATTACCCTCAAGGCAATGGTCAAGCAAAATCGAGCAATAAAAATTTAGTCACCATCATTTGAAAGTTGGTGGATGAGAATCAAAGATCTCGACACAAAGCATTGTATGATGTATTATGGGAAGATCGAATTACCCCATAACAAGCAATTGGTATGTCACCGTTTCAACTCTTGTATGGGTTGAATGCAGAAATCCCTATCACTTTGGAATTTCTTGGCTAAGGCCATCGAAGATAAAACTTTTGAAAACTCTGTGGATAAGCGTATCATGTTCCTTTCTGAATTGGAGAAGCGCGTTCAGGTGGTGGATCACATTGTGGAACACCAAGGCCAAGTCAAAAATCTTTTTGAAAAAAAAGTGAAGTCTCATGATTTCCAAGTTGAGATCAAGTCCTCTTGTGCGACAAAATAAGAGAGCCTAAGGGTATGCATGGAAAGTTTGATTCATTGTGGAGAGGGCCTTTCACGATTCACCAACTTTGTGGTGAAAATAGTTCCTTGCTAGCATACTAGGATGGGAATCCTTTTTCACTGCCTCACAATGGACAACATTTGAATCTCTTCACTCAGTGAGGCGTTAGATAAGTTTGTAAATATTTGTACAATTTTTGTGTCAATATTTGTATAGTTTTTGTGTCTTTTTCTTTTGGTCTGTTTGTGTTTTTTGTGTTGCTTGACTTTATATCCCAATGGATGGATGAAGAAACTTCTAAGAGTCTGGGATTCTTCTCCCTTCGATCATTTCAAAGGATGATCGAAGAAAGCTATCCAGTTAGAGCCAACCGTTATCCTTGAATTCAATTGCGCTCAATTCGTGGGATAACCCTAACAAAGCTTGTCAATTTCATAGCCTACGTCCTCTAAGAACACAAAACAAGGAAAATATCACTCAACCTTGTGTGTGGTCTCAAGCCTCAAAAAGTCATTTCTAGTGTTTTTCCCTTTTTGCCTTTTGAAATTTATAAAAAAGATAGAATTTGCAAGTTTCAGTTTATAGTGTTAGTAATTTTTTTGCATGTGCAGAAGCACTAAATTTCAACACCCTTGCACATTTGATACGAAAATAAAACATGCAGGATAGTTGAATTTCAATGCCCCTAAATGTCTTTCTAGTGTTGAAATCAAACGTGCATAGGCGTTAATTTTTTTTGCTTTTGCATCTTAAAGTTCACACGAGTGTCATAAATGGAGGTTTTAAATGCGCTTTTGGGGTTTCAAATCAGTTTTGTTTGTTTTATTTTTCATTTCATTTTTATTTTTTCCCTCCATATTTCTCTGCATAGTCATTGTGGTATTGTTTTTGTTTGTGCACAATATTAGAGTGGATTTCTCGTTGATTTCATTAAGGTTTTTCGTCGCATCTTCACAGGTATGCATAGTTTCCACTTTGTTTCATTTTTTTAGTTATCGCTTTGTGTATTAATGTTTGGGGTTTTTGGATGTTGATTTTGGAATTCTTTGCCATTTATTCTTCCAATCTGCATATGATCATCTCATTTTAGGGGTTTTCCCTTCATATTGTTGTTTATTTTTCATCCCATGTACATTGAATACCTCGGTCTCCCTTGTCATGCTGATATTTACCTAATGTAGGGCATGGTTTAGAATCCACGCTTCATAGTCATTTTGCTGAGAATGTCCCAAAACTTTGTGGGTTACAAGTTTTTGGAACCTTGTGTCACAAGTGTTCAAAGTATATTGCATGTAGGGTTTAAACCTCGCAGTGCGTGGTACCTCGATTGCCATAATATCAAGTCATCAATACATGTATCTGCATAGAATTTCTCTGTTGATACATGTATAAACCTGTTTTGTAGGCTTTGAAAACATAACCTTACATATCAAAAGTGGTGAAATATACTGCTTATATTGTAATCATTTGTAAACAAACATGCAATGTCAATAATTTTTACCAACAATGCACGTGATAGTTATCCAACTTTCCTAACGCAGGTTATACTAAGTTTCACCAAACTGAGTGTAGAAGTGCAAAAATTTACCGCTCCTACACCAAGCATACATGTAATGGCGATAATAATTAACTGTTGGCACATGTGAACTACCAAACCAGAACTCAATCACTTGCAATGCTAAGTTCTCCTACACGAGTGGTGAACTTCACTGTTAGTGCATTTAAATGAGCCCATTTTAGTGAGTATAGGGTCAACAAATTTTTTCGCCCTTACATTAAACCTTAAATGCAAAGTGCAAGAGCGAAGTTTTTCCATGAGTAAACACTTAGATGTTTTACCCACATGCAGGGTCGGCAAAATTTTCAGACCTTGCACTCTAATGTTTTACCCTGTGTAAGGGAGAATAATGCATCTTTTTGTTCTACCAATGTGTAGGAGCGCTAAAATTTAGCGCATCTGCACAAAAAGTTAAAAACACTTGTAGAAGTGTTGATTTTCACCGTCTTTACACCCAAATCAACAAAGCACATGCAAAGGTGTTAAATTTTAGTACTATTACACCAAAATACAAATTTCCATGCTAACACTTAGAAATTTTCCACTTTCACATCCAAATTTCCAATTTGCTTGCACCTACTTAGTTTTTCACCACCTTTGTGCTTGATCCTTCAAGCCAATGCAGTAGCTCAAAATTTTCCCACTAGTGCATGTAACCCTATTTTTCTCTAACATTGAGAAATTTTACCTTCTTGTTGCAGTTTCACTTTGAAAAAAGCAACTCCATCAATGTTTGAGCCTTCTCCAAGCAAAGCTAAAGCCATGAAGTATAAGTACCAGGGGGTTTTCTCGATGACCTCGGTGTCTTCCAACATCGATGAAATTAAGGATACTGAGATAGGACATGTGGATATGTCCGAGTTTGTGGAGCGCATGAAGAAGCAACCTTTGACTGAAGGAATGAGATACATAGTTGAAAGTAACATTCAATGAGTGTCCTCTATCCCAGTTTCTGCACACAATCCTATGTTTGTACTTGCAATGGCTACACACTATAACAAAGATGATAGAAGTGTTAGAGATGCTGATGAAAATGTGGCAATCAGGCTTGATGCAAATTTCTTTGATCTGATGTTTTAGTTTGTGAGCATTGACAAATATTTAAATCTCATAATTAAGAAGGCACAAGCATATTATGATCAAGATCCAGATAATTGCATAAAGACAATCAATGCAAGATGGTTGAAGAGTCCACGACAAAGAATTTCAAGAAGGCCAAAGAGTTTTCCTAGGAGTGATTTTGTTGAGGAAATCAATGATTTAATTACCCTTCTTAGTAGGGTTAAAGGTTTACCTAATTCCCCTAATTTTCGGGATTGGATGCTTTTATATATTCATGTCATCAAAAAGAGGAAGCAACAAATTTATTTGGGACAATAGATCAGTGATGCTATCCATGAGCAACTGGTAAAAGTGCCTACATCTTTGAAATTTTATATGGCTTCATATTTGGTATATGTTGCTGCTTCCATGAGGGGCTTTCCAGGTCTAACATCTAAAGGTGACATAAGGTGTATTCCAATATATCAGTAATACCCTCAGTTGACCCTGCATAAAAGCATTCATCATTTTTGAAGTGTTAACGATGCCTTCTTTGCTACTTTTCTATATTTTTTTGACAAGGAATTGGACAACAAAAGGGTTTTAGATGAAGCTTGGGCTGTAGTTAGTATATATGGTTGCTTGTATTTGCAATTTCCCACTTTCACTTACCTGAGAGTTGGTTGTTTTACAGGTTATCCTTACATGCTCCCAAGGTACCCCAGTGACAATATTGTTCTTATGGAGGTCTCCAGACAAATAATAGTTGTTTACAACAAGCAGATGGAATCTCATAAGTTGGGTTTTAAGTTTCCTCTCTCTATTGGTAGAAATTCAATTCTTACTTCTCCAAAAGCAAAGGTCGTAGAATTAGAAATGCAATGGGTCACCATGAAGACCTACAAAATGAGGCCTGACTTTGATTATAGGGGAATGAAAGATAAAATCAAGAAAGTCTACAACCATGTGCATAAAATTGAGGATGTGTGGGTTGATTGTAGGATGAAAGAGGAAATAAGAAAACTGGATTACTGTTGGTTGACCTTAGAATAGATTGAGAATATTGATCTTGTAGACATTTGAAAGGGTATGGAAGAGGATGAAGATATCCTGGATCCAACCTATGAGAGAAACAACATTGCAGGAAGTCTTCTATCTTCAATCCAATGGTCTCAGAAGGACATGGTTTCAATCAAGGCAAGATTTCACCCTATCCTTACTAGTACAAATGTTTGACTATAGGAGAAAGGAATGAGGTTGAAACACTTCACCAATGGATCTGAAGGAGAAGAACATGAGGGTCATGAAGGTAGGAAAGCTAAGATGAGGACAAAGAACAAAGGAGATGTGCCTAGCTCCAACAAAACCCCCAAACCAAAGATTAAGTTTATTGTTAAAGGGAGTAAAAGTCAAATCACTGAGGGGCAATCTACCATAATAGAAGAAGTATTAGTTTAGGAGGAGGAGAAAGAAGAAGAAGGGAAACATGAGGAAGCACAAATGTCTCCTCAAGAGAACATTCCAGAAAATTCTTTTATTACTTCTTCTCCTATTGTTGCTACTATGTCTACCCCTACTCCTCTCACTACTTTTGAGAATCAACCTTTGTCATTTGTCACCATTACTAATGTTGTTGTTGTTGTTGAACGACCTTTACCATCAACCTCTGTTGTTTATGATGTTATTATTTCCATTACACCTACTATTTCTATTCATTCCATTCATTAATCCCAAACATCGGTATCCATTTTTGATGGCCCTAAGAATGAATTTGGGGATGTTTTTGGTTCTCCTTCTAGTATTTTGAGTTTGTCTTCTCCTTATTTTGATGTAATTTCTCAGTTAGAGTTAGATAATTTTATGTTAGGGATTGTGAAAAATGTGACAAGTGTGGAGACTCCAAAATCCATTTTGACTAACACCCCACCACTTGTTACCACAACTTTTGTGACTACAACTCCAACTTCCCAAACCATGTCTGTAGGGCCTGAAGGGAGTTCTTCTGCTCTTCCACCTTGGTTGCAGAGTCAAAAACCAAAAAGGAAGAAGCAAGCCATCTCCCCAGACAAAATCCATAAAGAAGCTGAAGACACTTTCCTGGGTATTGGTAGATAAAGCTGGGTATAAGTACATGCAGAAGTTGCACAACCTCCTCCTAGGAAAGAAACAAAAGATATTGATATCTTGGAGTACTCAATAACTAGGATTGAACTTGGCAAGAGGACTCATGAGTTAGCTGAGGATGCACAATCGACATTGACTTCTCTTATTGAGAAGTATGATCAAGAGAAAAAGGTAAAGGATCAGTATAAAGCTAGAGTGGAACAACTGACCTCAGTACTTTAGAAGATCACCCAATCTTCGGAGTCTGTTGAACCCGTGGCAACCAGTACTAAAGAACTTGTCATAGAAAAGGTAGAGAAGACTCATTCTATAGGTAGGGTAGTGGGTGATTTTATTGATAGAATGAGGGAACAAGGAACACAACTTCTAAAGTCAGCTATAGAGAGAATGGAAAATATGAAAGATGTAAAATTAGAGCTAGATAAAACTATTGATGTATTTTTCCAAGAGAAACAATAAATAAAAGGCATTCTAGAGGCTTGGATTAAGATGAAGGAAATGAAGCTCAATGTGTTAGTAGATATTGGGATAATTCCCAATAGAGAAATATTTGTTCAGGTGAAGGAAACAATGAGACATAAGATACATGTCATTAAAGGTTTGATCAAAGACTTGCAGGCAGCTTGGGAAGTTAGTGAAGACAATGATTTGAATCTTGTCAAAAAAATTGAGTTGCCTTGTAAATTATTGGATGACAATTAGAAAATCCTTCTCTCTGATGGATTTACCCAGGAGATCACATCTATGATCCAAAAGGAATTTGAAGATCAAGCCTTCTCAGTGGCTTCGATGGACAAATTGCTAGACATTCAACTCACCTTGGATAATCTCTAAGGTATTTTTTGAAAGACACAAGAAAGCTTGCAATACTGTCAAGAAATCAATAAAAAAAGTTCTTGCTATCTCCAAGCACACCTCAGGTCCTAATAATAAAGAAGTCCAGGCGATCTTGAAGAAATATGAGGACTTTTTGGGGAAAGACGATGGAGAATGATGGACGGGTCTTTCCTAGACTTAGTTTATTTTTTAGTATTTTTGCTTATGTAATTAGTTTTCAACATTTTACATGTCTTTTGTCAATATGTAGTTACATGTAAAAACAACACGATTCCTAAATAAAATTGGATTGTGTTGTTGAATAAGTCAAATTAATTATTGCTGTCCTAGATTAGCTCTCAACTCTCCTCTATATATTTGAGGGAGTTTCTTTTGTAATGGACCTTTGATATTTTGAAGAAAAATGCTACCCATTTTGAGAAGCATACTTGAATCTTTCTGTTGAATGTGCATATAAAAAATTAATCAATAAAAGAGGCGGATTTGCATCCAACCTTTGTTTTGGAGCATATTGATTATGTGTAAGATTGTTCTTATGTCTTTCTTATCACATTTTCTTGAATTTGGTTTATAAAGTGGCATGATAATTCATTGTTGAAGGTAATTCAGATATAATATTGATAGTCTTTGTGCTACCTTATTGCATTTGGAGCTTATATGTTTGTATGAGAACTTGGTTAATAAGACGAAGACTTTGAGCTACGGTTATTCACTACATTTATGTGGATATTTTGGTGTTGTTTGTTGGAGTCTTTGAGTTGTAACACACATCACTTGCTATTTTTTAGAATCATTGTTGGAAATAGCAAAAGTCTTTGAGCTTTTGTTTGTTTTCAAACTATGAAAACCATTGGTATCTTTGTTGATTATTCTTACGTCTAATCAAGTTGGATATTGGTTATTACTGCTTGGGATAATACTTTGAAGTAGTTTACTTGTCATAATAAGTATTGTTGTAAGAAAGAAACATCTTTTTTGAAAAAAGAGAAAAAGATGACTATAACACCCAATGAATAGTTTTAGTGTATATAATCTTGCTTAGTTACTAGTTAGTTTAGAGAGCAGTAAGAAGGGAGCTTCCCCCTTTTGAGAGGAGAGATTAATTTCTCGTTTTAGCTATGGATGAAATTACCATTTTGTAATTGTTAAAGGAATTACAAAATATTCACCCAACATATAGTAAATTTTAGGTGTGCTCTAAAAGTTTGGTTGCAATTCATTTGTATTCTTCCTCTTGTTGGGATACTTTTAATGCTTCCAATTTAATTTATTTTTTAGAGACTTTGAGCCTCTTTTGATGGTAACAAAGGCTTTCAATTTGTGGCTTGGGAAATTGTTTTCTCCATCATGATTTTGGGCGTTTAGGCTTACTCTTAATTTTCTATCAAGGTTTAACACTTTTTGTTAAATGGATTAACAAAGCCTTAGAGGGTGAGGATGCCTAGAAAATCTCTACTTAGCATTGTATATCATATGGAGTGCCCTCTAGGTGTCTAGCTTGGAAAAACCTTAGGCTTCATACTCCCCTCACTATGAAGGATCTTATTTAGATACAAGCCACATTTTTTATCAAAAACATCGAGAAGGCTTGGAAGTCCATCAAGCCTTGGATTTTGTGGGTTGGTAATGACTATTGCAATGCTTTTTCTATTATTAATCAATAATTTATTTGGTGGTCTCAATTTCTTTTTGATCAAGACTAATCTCTAGTTGAAGCTCCTTAGGTTTGAACTTTGAAGTTTTATAAAAGAGGGATAAAAATGTTCCCATATCTTTTCAACAAAGTCACCAAAAATTTCTTAACTTGGCTTTGGGGCAAATTAATAAATTAATTTTCAAACTAGGATCGAGCGACTTAATAGACAATTATTGATGCGATTCCTACCCAAATAGTTCATAAATTTAGGGTTAGGACTTTCAAGCCCTAGTGGAAGGATTATAAATGGTATCTAGATACACTATTTCATAACTAGAGACCTCATAAGGGATACATGCGGCTTATACATCATCTCCCATAGTGGCTTAGTTAAATCTCTGTTGGCACCTCCAATCCTCCTTGGGCACTTGGTATTATAGATATCTAGATTGTTTGGTTGACTATTTTTGAACCTAAGCTTGCTCATTTTTCTTGATACATAATTTATCAAGGCCTTCCACTTGGATCCCACTTGTCTCATTTGGGAGTTCTTAATCCCCATTATCTATTTTGTGGACAACTTGAGACTCTCAAGCACCTCTTGTGGTTTTGTACCAAAGCCTAGGAAGCTTGGACTTGGAATCATGACTTCTTTAAGCCATTCAAACCAAAATCATTTTCATGACATGATTTTTTAGAAGATTGGCCCTAGCTCCCTTTCAAATTTACCTAGATTTGGCATGCATTTAGGGTGAAGAATATTTTTAGCATTTGGAAAGACATAAATTCTACTATTTTTAGTAGTTGTGTATAACTGATATTCATTTCTTTCTTTACACTAAAGTTATGATTTTCTCCAACCTGCTTATACAAATTTAGGTGCAAGTGAACAAAGTTGAAATTGAAGTCACTCATGTACAAGTGCTTTTAGATCATCGGGGCAATGCCCCTTGTATGGTTACTAGAGTGTCATCTCCCTTTGCCTCCTATTAAATCACTCCCTTAGATGTCAGCATAAACATTGATGTAGCTAGCTTTCTAGATGAGATCATGTCTCCTAGTAACGTGGCTCTCAATCACTTTTTAGATGAGCTAGGGATCATGTTGTCTATGGATGGTCTCAACCTTCTCACCTACTGTCGACCTCTTCACATGCACATGGTGCTCCTAGCTAGCCAAATTTTGGCAAGTTTCCTTGTGTGGATCTAGCAACTTCTCCTATTCATGTCCAATAACTTGGAGATGAAGATCAAGAAGATGATGGGTTCTCATTGGTTGGAAATCAATTATTGATGGTTCCATCGTTGCTAATGTATGGTGGGGGGGGGGGGAGGTAAACTAAATGACCATAATCCCCTGGATAATGTAGCTCTTATTGCCTAGTGACTTTGTTGGTTCTTATTGTTTGAACTTATCTACATGAAATTTTATTTTGTTATTTGAACTTTGACCTTGCATAAACTTTGAAGATGTGCCTTCTACTATCCCCTTTTTTTGAATAGTATTTTTTTTTTTAATAAAAAATAATAAATCCATTTTTCATTAAAAGAAATAAATTCCCACTAATTTAGAAATATAGAGATTGTTGCAAATAAATTATAGTAAATGTTTGAGAGAAACTACTTATTCACCTTTATGTCATGTTAATTTTTTTCCAAATACTTACTAAGGGAAAATTATTTTAAAAAATCAATAAACCTGCTTACGCATAAAGAAAAAGTTAAATGTAGTGACTGGCGGAAAAAAAAGAAAAAAGAAATAGTTACAAGGAAAAGAATTCATTGGATCCTTTACGTCCTTGTGCGGATCGTTTATATCGGAATTGCGACTTAAATTAAGTCCAAAGAAACCAACTTACAGCCAAAAGAAGATCACGGCCAAGGCAGGCCGGCCGAGGAGCAGAGGATTATCAGTAAGGGCGCTTTCGCCAAACTTCTCTAATGCACGCCAAACAACAGGTATTTTTGTCACCAGATCTGGATTATTCCTCAAATCTGGGTCTATTTTGTGTTGGCCATAAACCATAAGGGAGTTAAGGCATTTGGAATACGGTAATCTGCATTTCTAATAATGGGTGCCAGAGAATTTAATGTACCTCCGATGGATTTGGGTGGTGGCATCCCTGTGTCCCAGCCCAGAAGGTCTATAAACCCTCCATTCCAACCCCAGGTTAGGCCCCCTGTTAGCACAAATCTTCAATTCATGTCATTTGACGTTGGATCTGCCCCTACATCATTTGCACCCCCTCCTGCTTACTCCAGAAACAGTTTTGGAGCCTTCGAAGACGAGCCTCCTTTGCTGGAAGAATTAGGTATCAATACCCGCCTCATAACAAAAAAGACCCTAAACCTTCTGAATCCGATCAGGGTTAATCCCAATTTGCACGAGAATGCAGACCTCTCGGGCCCATTTCTATTCTGTATTGCATTTGGGATCTTTCAGCTGCTGGCAGGGAAGCTTCATTTTGGGGTCATTTTGGGTTGGATTACCGTGGCGTCGCTATACCTCTATGTTGTATTCAACATGCTGGCAGGGAAGAATGGTAGCTTGGATCTGTACCGGTGTCTTAGCTTGGTGGGCTACTGTATGTTGCCCATGGTGATTTTCTCAGCACTCGCACTCTTTGTCCCACATCAAGGGGTTGTCATGTTTGTCATGGCAGCGGCTACTGTGGTTTGGTGCACGAGGGCATGCAGCAACTTGCTGCTTGTTCTTGCATCTCATGGAGATGAACACCACAAATTGGTGGCGTATGCATGCGGCTTGATCTACATGCTGTTTTCTCTCTTGGTGATTTTCTGAAAGAGGTATTACTATTTTTGTTCAAACTTCACAAATTTATCACAGCAACTGTTTGGTGAAAGTTGCCGTTGTATTTTTAGGGATTTTGTTGAAACGGATCTACGTTGGAGCCTTTATATTGTTTGTAAGAAGATTTCTAAAAGTTTGATGGAGTTTATAATTTACTTAAAGAACTTTCATGTGTTTTGACCATTAAATTCGTTAAGATTTGACATAAGTTGAGCTATTTTGGTCGTTCCAATTACTTATGAATATAATTTGATTCGGAGATGTTCTTTGTTTAAAATCAAAATAAATTTAACCTCAGAAGAGAATTACCTTAGCATTCTGTTATGTGTTATTAATGCTTTCGTTTATAAAAGCTGTATTGTTTTGAATTCCTTTGTAAACAGTAAATCCTGTTTCAATGTGATGTGCTATGTATTTTTCCTAGTGCTTTGCACAAAGCAAACTAGTCCACAAAAAGATGTATATAGCGAGAATGATACGAGCATGTTGAGCAGTTGAACTAAGTGCAGCAAAATACTATGCCTAATGGGTTCTTGCAACATGTTGAATTTTATGTGAAAAATGCCAGTATTTTTTTTCTATCCATAATTTATCCGTGTTCCTACCTTGCTTATAATCTATGCAACTGTTGTGATGGCAAATTTATATTTCAGTTATGAATGCTCTACTGGTGCACTTTTCAGAGTCCGTTTGAGGCTTTGGAGGTAATTTCTGATCGTAAGTATTGTAGATAGGGGACATCCAGTCAGTGTGTCCAACAATGCCCTAGGAATAATCTAGCAAATAGAACTTTGTTTTCTTGATCTAGTTGATATAATGTCAGCTATGGCGTGATTGACTCAATGAGTGTTTAACTACATATTTTTCTTTAAAGCACAATGAATCCAGTTGCAGGAATGTAGTACTTTTGTGGAATATATCTATTAGTATTTACTATTTTTTCATTGGAGTAACAAGGTGGATGGTTCTTTACAGATACAAAGCTCAGTCATAAAAAGATTTTTTAAAGAAACCAAAACAGGAAGTAGCGGTTGAAATACCTTCAATGCCAAAGCTATGTCTGCATCTCCTCCCCTAATATTTAAAGTTAAGATTAAATTAAAGTTAAGATTAAATTGGTAAAAGGTTCATCGTGGGACAATGCACCTTGTCTGACTGATCTGAAAGTTTGGTTACAAAGTCTCTTGCAGCTTGAGACTCTCAGAGAGTAGAATAGTAGGTGACAAGTTTAGAACAAGCAATGTAAGATGCATCAATCTGAGAATTTTCTTTGTTAAAGTTCAAAATTTTTACACGTAAACAAAGCGATGCTTAGTTGATTTCATATTGATAAAAGACAAAAGTCCTTTAAGGAGGCGTGAGAGTCTTTAAACAGGCAGTAGCATCTTCCACAGATCTCATATTATAAAGGACATATGGAAATGCAATAATCTTCAAATTCAGGCTTAGGGAGGTAAAATATGCAATCATATTCCTATCCTGAAATGCAGGGAAATGACTTCATTCAAAACACATTATTGATGGAGCCTGCTCAAAAAATGCCCTTTAAAAGGTTCGGGGCTTTACCATCATAGAGTAGGTAGGATCAATACTGTACTGACTAACTATATTTTGTTACAATACAAATTGTTTGCTCGAGAGGGTGGGTTCTCAAACAAATCCTTTGCAACTCTCTTGCCATTATATAAGACATCTGATAAAGAAAAGAAAGCTTCCTGGAACTACAAAATTGATCAGAAAACATCCATGAAAATGTCAACAAGAGAGTTACCTCATGGGGAGGTCGTCTTTTCTGAAGGGAAAATGAGTCTGGTAAATTTATGCAGGACAAACAATGGTTATAGAATCTTAAATGCAATATGAATAGAATGAAAGTAATGGCACACTCATAATATAACATGATTATTTACCTTGGCAAAAGGTATCGAGAAAAAATCCAGAAAAACATTATTCACTTACTAATTTAACTGAACTGTTACAATACAATAAGATATTTCTCATTTGTGATACAATGGATATAAAGTATGGCCAAAAAACCACCTATATCAGCTCAAAGTGTTTTTACAGGGGCACATGCCCCCAAACTGACACATGACCCCTCATATTTCCTAGCTGGGGCACAGCCTCAGGCCCAACTAGGTATGGTGGTGTCTAGAACATTCAAAGCATACAAAACATATATAACTTTGTGGGAAATCTTGTCCTCATGGAATGCAGTCCATATTTTCTAACAAAATCTTCTTTCAGGTCTCTTCTATCTTTACATCAAGTTTTGGGTTCTCTTGAGAGTGTTCAGGCTTTTTGCTTGGATGTCTCAAGAATTTTGCTGAGCCTTGATTGTTGTTGGGTGTGGGTGTTCCTTCAAATTATTATTCCGGTTCAATTCTGCCTAATGACTATAAAACAAAGGAATTGCTACATTGGCCTATCACTTAGGCCTAGAAGGACCTAAGAGCTCATTTGAGGTGCAACAGATCCTTGAGATCCCCATCTGTTGTTAGTCTGAATAAAAGGAGGTATTAAAGTAACACATGTTAGTAGTTAATTGTGGTTTGGAGAGATTGGATGTTACATTTACTCATACGAATATGCTTATAACAGAATATACATCCATTTATTCACAAGATCAATGATAATTGATGAATTGGTCATTATATTACTCATGATTCACAGTTACATCATTATGTGCAAATTAGAACCATTCTTTGATGGCTCTTTTACATAGCAAGCTCCTAGTTTACATTCTTTCTAACTCTATATCTATATAAGTTGCCCTATCTATTTATATATTGTTGTTTCTTTGTATTCATATTCTCCTTTTCTTTTTGGTTTGGCTCCTCCCTAGAGGCCTTCTTCCAGAAGATCGCATGGACAGGGTTCATTCTTTGAACATCTTGGCTGAGATTCATCATCCGGATCTAATTACAGGCTGTTTTGTCTCAACACTCACATGCAGACAGCTCATCATTTCTTTGGGCAGGTCTCTCTCTGCTTGGTTAGGTAGATATTCTTCTTTAAGCCTTAAGGTAGATTTTGGCCGTGCATGCATCATCTTCCAGCCATGCATTTCCACCATCCATGTCTTGTTCACCCATGCTGAACCCATTATACCCATTAACATTATGTTCAGGATGTCCCTGAACATTTCTTGATTATGTTTCCTGTGCAGATATTCACCTTGCCTTCTCAATATTTTCTGGTTAATAATTATAGTTTAAATTCTTGCCTAATTGAGTACAAATCCTAAATGGCACTATGCATGCCAGAATGATTATTTTGTGCAGATGATTTAGATCGTCTTCCTTCAAAGACAAAAGTAGATGGCAGTGGATGAGAAGAAGAAGAGTTAAGTCTTATCCAGGACCTCATTCCTTAGTTGATGCTTTTTTTCATCAGTAGCATCCAAATCTAGGCAAGGATCATCAGTATGAACTTGACCCTTCTTATACTCTTTGGCACTAACCAGTTCCATGTCTCACATGTCATAGACTTGGGGAACGGTGCCCATTTCTTAATAAATTTTTTATAGTTGATTTTGCAGGTGGATTGAAAGAAATATGAAGTATTCTTGATAGCCATTCACATGACCTTTTTCTTCTTATCCTCCACCATAATAGCCCGTGAATCCTTTTTTGAGGAATCAACAGTGACCAAGGAAGAGATAGTCACTTTTGGTTGACATTAATTCTCAAATTCACAGTATTTGGTTCTGAGTTCTGAGGTCAACAGGTGCTGATTTGGACATCTGCATCATGGTCAAAAGACAATTTGCAAACGGACCAGGTGTAGCATCTGAAGAAGATATCCTTCCGCAGCCCAGGGAGGAGGAAAAGGGTTGTGAGAGGTTCTTAGTCCTTATGCAGTTGAGTCCCTGAGGCCCATTGCATGAGAAAGAATAGATATCTAGCTCAAAACATTTCTTAGTGCTCCTCTAAGTTTCCATGTATGACGAAGGCTAGCGTTTTCTCTGACATTCCCTCTTCATTTTGTTCAATTTATGTACTCAGGATTGGAAAAGTGATGCTGGCTGTGGATAGCTTGGTATGTCTATAAATAATATCAACTGGAGAATACATTTAAGCTTCTCTGATAAAAGTTTTTGGGGAGTTTGCTGATGATTCTGAATAACCACCCACATGAGAAGAGTTGAATGATTTGCATTTCTGTGAAGGTGATTGCAGAGAACTGAAAGTGGGTTTTGATCTGGAAGGAAAGGCTTTGGCTTCCCATGCTCCTTATGATTGAAAAGAATTGCTGCAACAGTTCTGTTGCCATGGGAGGAAGTAGTCAAGACTAGCCATTTTTGGTTTTTTTTGGGGCTTTTTAGGGACTTTTTTCCCATTGAAATTGGAATGAAGCTGAACCCCTTGAGGAAGTGAATTGTAGAGAATGTTGCTGCTTTGTAATAGCCCAGATGGAATATTTTGATCTTCTCCTAATTTAATATACCATTGATATATCCAGAATGGAATTGTGATCTTCTGATTTTATTAAATTCAACTCACTGAATTTCACCAATTAATCTCACTAATCAGAAATGAAGTCAGGATCAGGTTTAATCAAATTATGAGTAATGGTGGCAAGCCACAGAACCGTAGAGTCAATCCTTGACTAATCAACTTGTATTTACAAATAGATAAGTATTTATTTACCAATCAGACCTGTGAACTGAATATTTCTTAAAGCCAGTTGCACTGAGAATTACAACTATGCGCTGGAATATATTAAATATCACTATGTTACCAGTGTTTAATGTTTACTGCTGCGCCCGAAAAATAATTATGGGCTGAAGGTATTCATAGCAGATAATTATCTGACTATTCCCATATCCACATAAAATGTCATAAGCCACTTATGAATGCAAACATATCATCTGCTGTCCGGAAATGCTGAATATATTCCAATGCCTATATGATTGAAACTGTGCAATAATGCAAGTAGTAAATATAGAATTTCAAACTCCTTGTGCTTCTTATGCTGTATTCAATCAAATAACCCATGTCAGCTCTTACAGCAATGCTGGTATATATAAATATAATAAACTGACCAAATATTATTGAAACCAAAAGTTGATGTACGGCTGCTTCCACACAACCTGATCAACATTAAAATGTGTATGGTGCTGCAGAAATATCACCAAAATGCAATGATGTTTCGATAAGTATGGATCGGCAGTCCCTGAAGAGCCAAACAATGCTGCATCTAATGTTATTTTGGTATGGGCAGCAGTCAACACCAATCAGAGCCCTCCTTGATTTTGTCCGATAGATTTACCTCAGGCTGCAATGGTATGGAGGCTTGTGGGACAGCAGTAATATGCTGCAATCCAACTTAAGTATTAATCCCTCAATATGCTGTGATCTGATAAGATTTGACTTTGAATATTGCACATTCAATGAAATATTAAAGATATTCTCCCAGAAATGTATGGCGACTATAGGAAAAGATGTAACACTTCAACACACAAGAAATATGTGACGACCCCCTTTAAAGTGTGCTGTGGCAGTTGATACTGATGTCTCAGCACAAATAAAACATCAGTGGCTGCCTCCAATAGATTTCTTTAATTATAAACTGGAGATTAATCAAATCTGCACAATGGTGATTTCTGTGTGAAATTACTCCAAGGAATTGTGAATTTTCATCCTCCAATTCTAAACATAGAGGGTTTCAATCCTGAGGTTAATGAACCAAAGTCCAACGCTCCAACAAAGAGTAGATATCAGAAAATAGAATGGTTTATCAATATATGCCTCCTTGCTTGGGCTCTCTTAAACAGAGTTTTCCTTTAAAAGACATAATATAACTCTTCAAATTTCCTTCATGACCTTTTATTGGTATTTGAGATGAATTATTCTCCTCCAAAAGGAATAACTTTTCAAATTTCCTTCATGACCTTTAATTAATATTTGAGAGGAACTATTTTCCTGCAAAAGACAACACTTCAAATTTCCTTCGTGACATTTGATTGATATTTGAGAGGAATTATTAAAATAAACTTCAAGTATAAGAGACCTTCTAATTTTATATTTTAACTTTACTTGAGGCCCTCTTTATTAATCCAAAATTTCAAAACCCATGGAAAATGTATGATGGGTGTTTGGGTTTCAACTTGGCTTGATTTCGAAAAAATGGGCATTATATGCTTTTCCTCCTTTCTGCATCTCGTCAGCTGCTCTTTTAAGCAACATCCTTGCAAAGCTTGTCAAAGATAATGAAGTTATTTGTGTTGTTTAAGTATTAATTTGAATCTGAGTATGTAATAGTTTGGATTGTATAATTTGCGGGGACAGATTCACTGGATTGATATGTCTTGGGTTAGATTTTGATGGGCTTGCCTCTCATGACCTGCTGAACTAAGGTTAGCTGACCTAGGACATTACCTACTGTGAATTAAACCCAAATTATTATTTATTTTTGGATGAGAATCATAAACTTCATTAATTATTTTAAGAAGTGACTTGTGCTACCAGTCATTATATTTGGTGTACAATTATTGCTTGTTTGGTTTGCTAGACAAGTTTTAAGGGGAATTCAAGAGTGCCAACATATCATACAAATTTTCCTGGCATCACTTTACTGATGAGCATGCTTGTTTTTGTCATATTTCTAATCAATACATTTTTCTAGTACATTGCTAAATGAGAAGAGTTCAATTGCAAAAGTCCTGCGAAGTGATGAATGCATCAATGATTTGTATTTTTGTTTGAGACAGATCAACTTCATTAACTTTAAATAAGCAGTTCCCATGCTAACAGCCATCATCAATTTTTTGTTGTACTGTAATTGCTTTTGCTTTGCTGGATAAAAGTTTTGAGATGGGGTATTCAAGAGCATCAATATCATCTTCCAAATTTAACATGCAATCACATTGCTAATAAGAATTTCTTAGTTTCTTATTTTTTAAGTTTTTTAAATTTAAAGATGAAATTTTAATCATACATTTTTAAGTACGTTATTAATTATGTGGAGCTGAAGTGCAAAAGTCCTGCCAAGTGAGGAATGCATCTCTGTGCATTTCAAGTATTTTAATCTTTCTAATGTGTTTGAAGCTCAGAACATTATGTTGAAGATTGGGTCTTGTTAGTGTGGTACTGTTTGGGACTGGATATGATGCAAGGGCAAACCAGTCAGCAATGTTCGGTAAACTAAGTTGTATGTCTTGAATATTCATGATCGTAATGTTATTACTTCACTATAGACGAGGTTGATCTCAAATATGTGCTATGTTATTTAAAATGCAGATGATAACATACATTGCTACTGATGAAATTTTGTTGAAAATCAAATGGTGAGAAGTGTAAAATGAGCAGAGTGAAGCTTTGTAGGGCTATAAAACTACCTGGTTTCATAAATTTTACTACATGCCAAATATTATTAAAGAGTGAAAAAGCAAAAATGTGATAGGCTTCAACATTTACATCCTCTCCCTGATTAGAGAACAGAGTGTTCCGGGTGTTCCTCATGGGCCATCGTACAAGTTGGGATGTTGAAATCTGTTCTCATATGAGGTTGAGTTTGCCTCATTGTGTTTGTCTGGAATTTAAACCTCAAATAAACCTGAAAAATCCACCACTTTAATGTCTTTCGTTAGGCTTGGAAGGTAGCATATTAAAGTGGAAATTCTTGTGTTTGGTTGGAATGTAAATCCTCAAATAAGCCTGATAAATTCACCGCCTTAATCCTTACCCTCCTATCCAGCTGTTGATAAAACCTTTCCAAGATCATGCCAGTTCATGGCTGCTTAGTTATTGCAAAATTAGGGATTTATCGTGGTTTCCACTAGCTGGCAGGAATATGTCAAGTACTTACACTGTACACCTCTCTGCAATGGACTGAGTAGAAATGTCGGTTTCTACATAGGATTGCTGTAAACCAAATGATACTTTTGGTTAGTTTGAGTAATTCCTTTAGATAATCAATGCCCAGTCTTTTATTCTTTTTTTCATGATCTCACAATTAATTCCCAGTCTTATAATTGATGACATTGCCTGCTCTGTGTAATCTAATGCATATTCTACAACAAAGTTACTAGAATTTGGTGTTATATTTGTAATATAGTTTATAATAGGATTTTGGCATCCTATAGTTGCTTTTGCATCGTATCAAATAAATCCTTTATCCAACTTATTGTTCATTTCTGTCATGATCTCATAATTACTAAAGTCTAAAATAGGGCACGCAGTCAGTTTTTAATTTAATGCATGATCTCTATTAATGTCAAAAATGGCATAGCAATTGCAATACAATTTTCGTGGGATATTTGTATCAAATAAGACCTTTATCCTGTATACTTATTGTTCTTTTCTGCCATGTACTCTGGATTAATTCGCCTAATAGGAAATATAATCTGCTTCTTAAATTTAATGCATTAATTTTCCCTAATGAATTTTTTTGGCATAGCATTTGCAATACAGTTTTGGTCAATCATTGGGAACGGTAGCAAAAAATTGAAAAATAACTTCATTCTTCTCCTGAAATAACATAGCTTTTGTTTATATTTTTTATTTCACCGAGGGAGAGCTATAATACCTTCTTTTATTCAAAGGTTCTTTGATGTGAAGATCCCAAATTCAACAAAGTCCACACACATAAGGCCTATATGGACCTGTTGAGGTTTGATCTTCAGTCTTTTTGTATGATAAAAACCCCTCTCAACCAGCAGACAATAATTGACAAATTCTCACTATCTTTCTAATCGAATTAAACAACTTGAATTACTCTACAATGTCCAATCTGAAACGATCACACTTTTAATCAGTTTATTTTGGTTTCGTTCAGGCTCCTTAGGAATGGCACGATTGCTTTGTTGCATTTCTCAGATAGATAGGTATCCTAGTCTGGGAATGGCCAGCCAATGCTACATATTCAGTTGAGAGTAGTATACAGCCATGTAATACATAACTCACTTCGAGCCATTATGGTGATATTGTAATATAGCTGGCAAGTTGATTTAAGCTCAATAGTTTTTGAACAGCTCACTATAATGGTATTTTCCACTGTCACTAGAATCCATCAAAATTTAAACGACTCGCTATGATAGCGTCTTCTACTCGTATCACTAGAATCCATCAAAACTTCTTCCCATCTTTGGCAAGGTGGGAATTATAAATTTGTAATAGAATTTTTGGCCACTGTTAGTGGGGTTGAAGACATCCCTAGAAAAAAACTAAACAATAACCTACCAATCTTGTGAGAGCTTCCTTGATTCTAGACTTGCCTTGGAATCCCACTTGGTGTCAAAGAGATGATTTGGAACGAGCAAAAAGATGTGTACATATTCATGATGAACAAGAAGGATTACTTGATAAGTAGGAGGTATTTTCAACAGTGTGTCAAATTGTGATATTGCTATCAGGATTCAACCGTGTAGTTTTACGAGTCAAACTCCTGATAGCGATATCACAAGAAGGATTACTACAATAAATGCCTTTCCTACCTCATTTGGGGGTTGAAATTGCATTTTTCCCAATCTCCCAACCCATTCAGCTTCCTACTGATTCCCTATATGTTAAATGTTTTTACTTTTATGTTGGTTCCAAAAGTTGGTTACGGCAATCAACTTTGATCTGGACCCTTTTATTTCTGTAATATTGCGTTTCCTTGATAACATTGGACCAGTCTACTTTGGGAGCTATATGACATTCAAAATGTGAGAGAGCAGTTTGTAAATTATTGCAAGAGATAATTTTGTTTGTTCAAATTAAAAATATTCATTTAGTGGTAGACAAATATTTATATGATAATGAGGTGTTAAGAGTATAATTATTAGGGGATGGGTGCTGGTATGCCATTTTTACCATTTTTTAAAAGAGAAAAAAGGGTCAAAATTGGATTTTTTCAAATATATATCTCTTTGTTATGTATTTTGAAAAGGGAAAATAGAAACATGTTAAAATGTCTATGAATTTAAAAGTAACAATTTAAAAACTAATATTTTAATTTACAGATATAGATACAAACAAAAAAATATAATATTTGATAATCATATTAAAATTTTGAAAATTACAAAAAAAACATGAATAAGAATTGGGATCACATCTCATCGTTGATTAAATGGCAAACATAAATGTCAGCTAAAAATAATATTTGATAATGACATTTAAAATTTGACATTTACATACCAACCAATGGAAAAAAAAACATAAATGAGAATTGGGATCACATTTGATGGTTGATCCAATGGAATATTATGATGGAATATTATGAGGCTTTGGGCGACTGTTTTGTCAATCTTTGGGTGATCCATAAAGAGATGAAGCTATACCTCAAGTTCTAATGGATATATTTAACTCTTCTCAATATAAATAAACAAATAGTATTATATCATACCATATTAAGATAGATATTGCATTAGATGTAATCATAATGAAAACATATATATCAAGGATCAAACCACCATAAAAATAAGAGACAAACACATACAATTGGAGAAATCCTCAATGCAAATAAAAATTTAGAAGAGTGCATTTTCATGCCTCATACCATTATATTAGAGGTATTTACAAGTGTTAAATCTCCATACAAGGACCATTAGAACTATCAAATATGAACAAGTAGTCCCTTCACATCTGCTCTACCTCCAACCATGAGAAAATCCTAATTACCTTTGAGTTTGTATGTGAAAAATAACTAGTTTGATGGTTTACTAGTATGTATAGTTCACCACTTCTAACAAGCTTGTTACTTGTATACATAGAAAACTCACAATTCTCACTTTTACAAGTATATTTGATCTCAACAAATTGAATTGAAGCCTTCAAGAATCTTCTAAATCACCCCTTACACCTTTTAACGCATTTTGCCAATTGCCATGCATTGCATACAATTGATTTGGCACTTAATTGTTCTCCTAGTCAAGTCCGAATTAGTGGCCTTGATGTTGATCCCCCTACTCCAACACAATTTGACTTGATTCATAGATCATACATCCCCTAGAGAATTTTGGTCCATTAAAGTTCAAAGATTGATCGAATGTGGGAACTTCTTTCCTACTTCACCTTCACAAATCCACATCACTTGGGTTGGTGCTTGCCCTTCTCATCCGATTAACTATACTTCATATGCTCACCTTGTCAGGTCTATTATACCACCTTGTCAAGGGCAACATCATTTTCTAGTTCATCTTGGTCCTCAAGCAATGAGGGTTAAACCAATCACAAGTATTGAAGGTTAAACCAGTCCAAACTCTTCAATATTAATTATAGAAAAGATCTTCATATATTAAGGCAAACCAACCTAAAAGCATTGCTTCTCACCTACTCCATGTCTTGGAATGGACCGTATTCTAATGGTTTGAGTTTTCCTAAAGTGCCTTGTAGTCTCTCTTTTCCAAGATACACCCATTCCTTGTAACCCACTTGAAATTTGTGCTCAACTCCATGTTTATTGTGGCAAGCTTGTACCTTGCTTGATATCTTTAATTGTCTCATCTTGCTAATAATTTTTCTGGCTCTATCCACCTCTACATTGCCCTTTCCTTGCCCTTCCTTTGACATGCCATGGCAAACATAAAATGGGCTTAGTGACAAATAAACAAGCCTTGAGAGGGGAGACAAAAAACAACTCTAATAGAGAAGTGCAAATGTAGGTCAAATTCTTGTCCCAACCTTTTAGATACCTTAGATTATACCCTCATAGTAGTTGCACCAAAGTTTCTAGGTTAACCACTTTTGTTTGCCCATCTATTTGGGGATGTAATGTCATAGATTGCTTAAGTTTTGTGTTCATCCTACTCCACAATTTGCACCAAAATTTGCTCAAGAACCTTGTGTCATGATCTGAAATATTACTTTTTGGAAGACCAAAGTAAATATGAACATTTTTGAAAAATAAATCCACCACATTGCTTTCTTTTAGAATTTGCTTCCAATTAAGTGGTATGCACTTCTTTAAAAAATGATCTATAATAACAAAAACATAATCATGACCATGTGTTTTCTTTGGAAATATAGCTACAAAGTCTATGGATATGCTACCCCATGGCTTTTAAGGCATTGCCAATTATTGGTGCAACCCCATTTTTCTATTGTTAGGCTTGCAAGCACTACATAATTAAAAACCTTGAATAAATTTTGAGACATCCACTTGCAAATATGACCAATAAATATAGCTCTACAAGTGTTCCATTGTTTTTGTCACTACAAAATGATCAACCAACCATGAAACATGTGCCTCTCTAACGAGAACCACTCTTCTCTCTTATAGTACACACAATCTACTTGCTTTATACAAAAGACCATTTAAGAGGTAAAAAATAGACTTTAACTCATCATGGTTACCTTGAGTTGTTGACCTATACATTGTTGAAATCTTCATCATATATATAATCTTTAACATATAACTTGTGCTAAATGGTTACAACATAGCCAATCTGCTAATGATAGAGAGAAATGACAATTTATGTAGGGTTCACAAGTGTTTGTACCTTCTCCATATGATGCAATTTTGTATTGGATGCATCTATGCTTTTTTTTGTATTGGTCATGACCTATGATATTTGTACTTGTTTTGTATATATGTTTGAATACTTGATGTACTTATACTTGATATATATGTATTATTTTTTGATTAAACCTATTTGGTGTATTCAACTTCATTGTTTTCATTTATAATGATATGCCAATCGAGTTAATTCTATGGTTCTACATTATTTCTTTGATAAATGTTTAATCATATATAATAATGTATTCTTTGTAAATCATGATAATGTTGTAATTGAAATATTATAATTAAAATGTGAATTATATGTTGGTTAATTTTATCATGCGCTTCAACTATTGCTACATTATTGGATAGATGTGCATAATGTTTTATTAAAGTGTGTAGGTATAAAAATCTAAATGGTAGTTAATTAAGGAGATGAGCTTAGAGATTTATGTAATTATGTTAATTTGTCCAATTCAATTAAAAGAGTAAAAGGATGTGAACTCATACTTGAATCGTGTGCAATTTAGGATATCCATTTGTATAAGACCAGTAGGTGTTGAGTTTTTTGCGTGCTTTTAATTGATTTTGGACATGCAATTATGTTTACTATGAGTGTGGAGAGTAACTGGTGCCTTAGGAATTGATAAAATGTATTTAAAATTATAAGGAGTCATTTGGATTTTAAATAGTGAAATTATACATGTTAAAACACATTATTTTGTTATTATTGCAAAAGTACAAATGTTTGGTATTTTGTGCTTTGGAGGGTAATTGTGACTTGTTAACAAAAAAAACTTATTATAGCAAGTTAAAAAGGTTACATTTTAGGCATTTTGTAAAATATATTTTATCTCATTGTTAGAATAACTAGTTTTTTTGCAAATAGGATAAGGAAATATGAACTTATTGGGAATTTAGACTTGTGATAAATGCAAAAAGTGTTTCCATTTTTATTCTATTCTTTTATTCCTTATGAAACTGAGAGAAAAAAGGAGAGGAGTATTTTCTTAAAGCCCTAGTTTGCTTTGAAAGAGTTAGAATGATTGAATTTGAAAGCCATCGATTGTTGAAAGGATTGCTTTGCTTGCTTGGTGGATTGAAGATTTAACTTGTTTGTTCGCCATTATTTTTTGGAGGTATTCATCTTGTTTATTTTAAATTGCAAAATTAGTGAGAAATGAAATAGATTGAAAACCAAAGGATGTATTTATAATCAAAATCATTGTGTAAATAAATTGGTTGTTTGTTTTGATTGTGCAAAGAGTTTGTTTTATTTGTGTAGGTTTATTTCTAAGTATGCAAAGAAATTAAAGCAAAACCATTCAAAATCATGAGGAGTCTATAGGAAAGTGTTCTAAATATGGAGGAAAATAGAAATTATGTTAACAAATGCTTCCTTGCTCTTTTTGTCAAAATGGGTTGTTTGAAATGATGGTTGAGATTAAATTTAATTATGTTGTGCAATTTAGTTTGTAATTAATTTAGGGAAAAACATACAATAGCTCACAAACCCTTGAAACATTTATGGAAAATTTATGTTAGTGGACAAGTGTAATCTCTAGCTCAATTAGAAATAAATGATATAATTAAAAATTTGAAAATGTGAGTTTTTTCTTTGATGAAAAACTTAAGGTCCATTAATAGTGGTGTGGATGCCAAGATCTAGAATAAAGCAAAAGGAATGGACACTCTATTCTAAACTTGCATATACCTATGTTAGAGTGAAATAAACAATGTAATAACACAATATTTTTTTTACCAACATTCCCTTTGATGACTTGGATTTGCTCTAGATATTGTTGATGGAGAGATCTTTGACTTGTTGCTCTTGCCAATATTTTGGAAGCATATATGTGCTTGTCTTCCACAATGTTGAAATGGCCTTGAGGATGAGGGTTTTATAAATTTTTGGTTGAGATTATGGGTGGTTGGGATTGCCTCTTAGATTGGAGGCTAATATTCATTACCTTGTAGGACAAGCTTGTAGGAGTTGAAGATTAGCTCAACACCCAAGACCACTTGCAAAAATAATGAAAACCTTCCACAAGAGAGTATGCAAGAAACAAGTTTGCTTGATATTAAGATCTATGAGATATATATTCAAAATGTACAATAGCCTTGCTTACATAGACAAGGTAAAAGATAGAATTAGACAAGATTATGACGTGTTTCTGTTAGAATTTAATCTTTACTTAGGTGAATATTATTTAAATACTTATAGGAATTTTCCAAAGGAATCCCTATAAGACTTTTGTCTTAATTGAGAATTCTCACACATGTGTGAGAATGACTCATTTTATAATCCCTCTTTGGAGGAATATTAAAGCTTAGGTGTAGCCTCCTCCTTATGAGGATCTTGACACCTTGCACACATATAGGATGAAAGGTGGCATGCATAGACATTGAAGTTACTTATGTGCAACTCCTTTCACCTCTATTTATGAGGCGCTTCTTTCCTCCTTTACATGAAACATTCTATGTTTGAGCTCTCTCTCTCTCTCTCATTCTCTCATTGTAATTTTCTTTAGGCTTTACGCCATCTTCATAATATAGGGGTTTTTTTCTTTATTCCCCCCCCTTACAAAATATTGTGTCTCCTCTTTGATATTTGGTGTGCATGCACTCAATGCTTTTGGCTTTCATCTTGGATGGTAATATTTTCTTTCAAACAATTGCTCTTGGATTAGTACTTTCCATTTATTTCATTTATAATTCTTTTCATGGTATTAGAGCAGGTTTTATTAATCCTTTGTTGATTATATCATTGAAGGTTTACCATCTCTTTGGAATACTCACCTTGGAGGCACCTTTGAGAGAAGAAAAGCTAGAGTTGAGTTTGCTTTAAAATTATTATTTTTTGAATAATTTAATATTGCACACCTAAATTTGACCACTTACGTTTGGTCAAATTGATCCCTTTTCATCTAAATATCCTCATATCCACATTAATTAAATAATTAATATCCCTAAAGTCCTCTAAATCCCTAAGGTATTTAATTAATCAATTAATCAATTAATTACTTTATCTCCTTTATCACCTCTCCTCTCTAGATTAAATAAATAGACTAATTTATTTAATTTAGTCACAAATCCTATAGGAAATCCACTCTATCCTTTCTCTATCCTCTTGTCACATTATAATTTTCCTCTCATCCTAATTAACTTGCATAATCTTATCAATTGATTAGGAAGGTGTCACATCCTCCATAATTTGCAAGTGGGCTCCTAATCCCCATTAGCCACCTAACCTTCCTCTAATCCTTCATTAATTATCCTAATCTACCCCTTGGTCAACCCTTCAATCAATGCTTCTCATCCTCCCAATTCCTTTTTAATCTTCCCACATCCCCATATGGAATTTTTAATTCCATGTTTATTCCTCCAAGGTCTCTTAAGGAATTTTAAATTCCTTCTCTTTTTCATAAGGATTAAAAGGGAATTTAATATTCCGTCTTGTCACATCCTTCCCATGGGTACTTACAAGTACCCTCCACCTCATCCTCTCCTCTCCCCATGTGATGACAAGTGTCATCACCTTGTTGGTTGAGATGCCTCAAGGCATCTCAACCCTTGATCTCAACTTCCAATTCTTACCCTCCATCCAAAATCCTCTAATCTATATATCCAAACACTTAGCCATTTTTCACCTCTCTCGCCCATTTTTCATTCGAGTGTCATTATCTTGCCGGATTTTCAAGTGAGCACAGTACGTGCCCAATTGCACATTGTGGGAAAATCAACACAACATGAGGCTCCTTATGCTGGTTTGAGTTTCCTATCGCCTAATCCGAGTGTTTCTTGGGTTATTATTGCAATTTCCTTTCGATTTTAGGAACACAAAACACTGCACACATCTCTGGCATGCCTGGTGGGACCCACATCATAGGTCCATTTGATATTTTCTTATTGTTTTAAAATTTTTAGGTTCGTATTTTATATTATAAGGCGAATCTTCCAGAGGAGCAAATTCGCTCTCTACAGAGGTGAACTTGCCTTTGTTGACAGGCGTTTTCACTTAGCCACTCAACCCTAAAACTTCAGAGGCAAATCCACATCTAGATAGGCGAATCCACATCCAAACAGGCGAATACGCAACCTTTAGATGCATATATGTGACCTTCGGAGGTGAATGCGAAACCTACATAGGAAAACTTGAAAGGTACAAAGGCGAATGTGTTAGCAGTATATAGCTTGACATATACGACCTTCAAAGGAAAATGTAAAACTTGCATAGGTGAACCTGAAAAGTATAGAGGTGAATGCATTAGCAACATATAGAGGTGTATACATAATCTTTAGAGGTGAACACACAACTTACATAGGCGATCCTAAAACTATAGAGGTGAATGCGCTAGCAACATATAGAGGCATATACGCGATCTTCAGAGGCAAACATGCAACCTACATAGGTGATCCTAAAACTATAGAGGTGAACACATGAGGTATAGAGGTGTATATGCAACCTTCAAAGGTGAATCTGTGAGCTATAGGGGCGATTCTGTGAGTGCCTAACCTGACCTGTACCAAAAGGTGAATTTTCTAGTTACACAAGCGAACACATGAAGTTCAAAGGCGAATGCATGAGCTTCAGAGGCGAATCTGCTAGCAACCTACAAAGACGAATCCACTACATACAAAGGTGAATCCGCTAGCAGCCTACAAAGGTGAATCTACTAGCGGCCTATAGAGGTGAAACTGCTACTTACAGGGGCGAATTCATGAAGGTTACAGAGGCGTATGCGCTTTTCTCTTGAGCAATTCCGCTCTGTGCATCAGTGAAAAAATAGAGGGTATAAAAACACCAATTTTTGATAAATTTTTTATATCGCTTTATACTTTTCTTTACTAACTACAAAATCTCTACATCCCCATCCTCCATCTCCTAAATCTATTTTGAGTCCCTATGTCCCAAAATTCACTATCCCAACTCCTTGATCATCCCCACATCTCCATCTATTAATCCTCTTATCATTCCACATCCACCACCATATGTGCCAATGTTGGTCATGCAAACATCCCACCATCATACTTCCCTTCCATCATTCTATCCATACATTTTCCAAAATACCATCCATTATCCTACATATCTCCCCCATCAAATTCCTTTAATTCATTCCCTTGCATAATCCATCCATTCTAATAAGGTTGTACCAACATCCAATAATCACTTCACACATGGGCTCTTATTACCTCGTATGGAATTTGATGCTTGAGTCCTTCATCTATCACCTTATCAAATATATTCCAAATCCATTTATCCACATCCCTATTATCATCCATCTCCATCCACACACTTTTCAAAAAATCCCAAACAATCCAAAAATCCCCCAAAAAATCTACCAAAAATCCAAAAAAAAGTAAAAAAATAGTAAAGAGAAATAATTCATCCAATGATGGAAACTTGGCAAACAAGCACCTTGGACAAGTACCATGATGGAAACTTTCCAAACATGTGTCATTCATAAAACCCCCATCCATTAGCTTTCTACACTTGGGGGAAAATTTATGCGAAGCATCCCTTTCCACCATCTCCTCCATCTCGTCTAGATCGTGCCCATCCTACCTATTATATCCATTTTATCCCAATCCTTCAATTTTCCTTGTGATCTTGATATAGATAGGGGAAATATATACATGCTTTGGACACCTCTTGGCATACATTCCCTTCATCCATACACTATCATATTCCTTGTCCACCCATCATGCTATCACCCATCTACCTTATCCATGCATCCTATCCATGTCCACCTCCCTCCCTTATCCACCCATTATATCCTCCTCCATTTACCTCCTTTATCTTCCCATCCACCTGTCTTCCATCCTTCCTGCCTCATCACACATGACATATCTAGAGTGGGACATATCATTCCTTTGCGATATAGTCCTTGGAGACATCATCCATCCATCCTATTATCCCTTCCATCTCCCTAGCATGACCTCCACATCCTCCTTCCATTAATACTTCCAAATCCTTCATCGCTTCATCCCATGATCCTTCCATATCCTCATTCTTATCTTCTTATCCCTCATATGCTCATCTTTCCCTTTCCAAATCCTTATCTCTCCATCAATATATCTTACCATCTCATCCTTCTATCCATTAATCCCTTGTCATTGGTATCTAGTTATAGGCTTCCATCATGCAAACTAATGCCATCCATCCCACTATCATCATTTCTACCTCTATCCCCCATCTTGCTACTCTCCTATCACTTTTCATCACCCATACATCCATTGTATCATCCTCCCAATTCATTTTTCGATGATTTGGATAACTATCCCATCCCCGAGCTTAACATAATCCACATATTATATATATCAATCATCTTGTGCACATGGTTAGTCTTCTATCATCACCTAGATTTCATCCTTGCACATCCTTATCATTAGGTCCCGCATTGTCCATTGTCCTTCATCCATTTTTTTTATTGAACTATGTTGCCTCTGTGCTTTCACATAGGTAAGATCATTATTGATGAGCCCCCAAGGCCTAGGTCTATCCTTTAGGGTCTATCCTCATCTTTGTCATGTCACCAAGAGCTCCTATCTAGCTGGTTCCCATAACAAAATTCAATAGCCTCTAGAGGTTCCAATATGTTTTGGGTATCCCGTGTCATATAATCTACCCCATCTATCTTTGGTCTTAACAAGATATATCATTCCTCACATTAGACCACATCAATCTCATCCACTTATCATCCTCATGGAAAAGGATATTTGAGATTTATTGTGATTTCTTGGCACTTTTGCATTTTTTTTATCTTTTTATCTCCCTAAGTTATACCTACTTGAGGTCACCACAATCCATCATATCATGGTGTGCTTTGAATAGTTGAACTAGGGGCATGTCTTGGTTTTCTGTGTGATCATGTTTTCCTTGTTGTCTCGTGTAGTAACCATCGAGATATTTACGATCTTGTGTTACGCTAGGGTATCCTTTGTGTTTGTGGTTTTCCAACATCGACCCTACCAAAGCCTATGTGACTTTGGGATGTTGGATTAACCTTCTTTGTTTGTTGTGTCAGTCCTATGCATGCAGTACAAAGTCGCCTTGGTTCCTTGCACCCTGGTGCATAGTATCTCATGCTATATCAAATTTAGTGCTTACTACATGGCAGCATAATGAATAACATCAAATTTCTCAAGATTATTGCAATAATTTATCATCAAAGCATCATATCATATGTTATGTGAGTTTATGTTCATATTTACATGCATTTTTTTGTGAGAGCTAACACTTGCAGGTCTTCAAATCAAGTCAAGCCAAATTACAACCAAGCCTTGAGGAGATGTATATGTGACTTCAGTCCTTCAAGGAAATCAGATTTAAGTGGCGAGTTAAAACCCATTGTTGATTCATTACTTCATTATCATTCATCCTCTATCCCTCAAGGATAAGCTCTCTTTCATCAATTTTTCCATTGTGGAGGTAGAAATACCAACACAGGGTTTGACTAAGGTAATCCCCTATATGGCACAACCCTTCCTCTCTCTTTGAATGTGTAGGTTACATATTTGAAGAAGATTAGAGGAAGATTGAAGACTATTTATTCATTGATACATCCAAACCCTACAACTTGACAATATATGAAAAATCAATTATCTCAATAACAAACAAAGATCCGACAAAGAGATCTGGAAGGAAGAAGTCACACACAAAGAGGTACATGACTACTTTTTCAGATCTGAGAAATTCAACTAAGACAAGAGCACCCTAGGCAACCTTGTCCACCCAAATCAATGTCAAATTCATAGGTTAGGTACCTCTGTGTCTACCTTTTGATTTTCTGGAACTTGAATTTGTCTGTCAGTTTCTAGTTTGCCATAATTCATGATAGAACACTGCATTTTAATAGTTAACTAGTTGCATCACTGTATTTCATAAAAAAATACATTTCATGTTAGAGTAATCATGCATTAGCTAATAATTAATTACTCTTTAATTGATTATTAGTCTAATTTATTCTCATGCACTTATGCTAAACTTAGGAGCGCTTTTATGTTTTTAGGGTTTTGCTCCTATATAGCACTCAACCCTCATTGTAATTAACTCTCAAGCTTTCATATCTTTTTGATAGTCTCTTGCTTCTATATCTTTTTATTCTTGAGGAATATTACAATTCTTTGTTTGCAAATCTCTTGCATGGAAGGTGTCTTTGTTCGTTGTTTGATCCCGTGGCTCGTGGTTTTGTGGTTTTTCACAATTCTAACATTTCAAACTCCCAAAAGAATTTAGATCTAGGGTTTATTGATAACCTTTCAGGTTGTAGGTCAATTTCATACCCTTGCCAATCTAAATTCTAATGTTTTGTAAGTGAAAAGTAGCTAATCCTTGTTAGATCTAGGATCACTTTTCATACATTATATTTTGGTGAACTCAACATATCTTACACTTGTATTTTTATTTTATTTTTCAGTGCATAATATTTGAAAATTGAATTTAACACCTAGGTTATTTGAAAATATTGGTGATAATTTACATTTATTTTAAAAAAAATCCATTTTTCATTAGTTTTTCATCATAAAAATTGAAAAATGGCTTGGAAAAAATTGCAAAAAATTTTAGATCTAATTTTCTTTGTCTAGGGCCTAGATTTGAATTATTTTCATTGAGAAATTAATTAAAAAATTATTTTATTGTTTATGCATGCATATTTTAGTGAAAAACATTGAAAAAAGCAACAAAATTACATAGTATTTTCATTCCAAAGGATCAAAAAACATTTATTTTCTGTATTTTTTAGAAAAATCAGTCAATTACAATATTTAATTTTTGGAAATTATTATTTGAAAATATTCAATTTCTCTAAAAATATCTAAAATTGTATGCATGTATGTGATTCATATAGTAAAATTAGGTTTTGGTGCATTTCCAAAAAAATGTTGACTTTCATATCTGAACCTCTGAGACATAGGACCCTAAGAAATTGTAGATCATTCCCAAATTTTAATTTTTATAAAAATACTTGCTAGACTAGGGCACCTTGGGCGCCCTTGTCTAGTCATTTTGGGCTAATTTTTTTGTGAAAATCCCTGTGTGTCCTTTGTCCATATCTGATTCTTGTTTTGGAATTCTATTTTTCAAACCTATCTAATTTTTCTATATGCATTACTCATTTGATCCATAAGGAAAAGAACATGTTTCCTTTTCAAAGATGTGGTTTTCATATGGTCTAGCATATGGTTTGTAGAACTATAATTTTTCTACCTATGAGAAAAATCTAAGGAAACAAAATGAGAGCATTAACAATCACATTATCTCTTCCCCCAATATCTCTCCTAATTATGAGAAGTTTTGGTGCAAGAGAATGCAATCATAGACAATCATGACAATCATAGTTGTTCCTCTCCCGATACGTCACCTACTTGTGAAGAAGGTATCTTGGTGTTAGAAGATCCAATCATTGAGCGTCATGAGAATCTTGTTTGTTTCTCTACCAATACCTCTCCTACTTGGGAAGATATTGTGGCACAAGAGGATAAAATTATTGATACATTTTTTTTCAAATTATAGTAAATGAATTGCATAGATGAAGATGCTAAGGTCACATTAGATCCCTCATTGATAGAGGATTGTCAACAAGTAGTTAACTTAGCCAAGGTTATGAATGCACAATTGGCTATTAGATCTCCTTTAATTATTGGACCTCCTAAAATTTCTCTAATTATTGGACCCCCTAAGTCACCTCTCATTATAAGACCTCCTACACCTCATAGCAATACCTTAAACTTTGCAAAACAACTCACTAGTAATCATGTATCGTAGCAACCAAGTTATCACAAAATTTTTCACACATATAACACTAGAAATAATAAACAACCAAAACAAACACCAATATATATCCCATCACCTCAACCATGCCTTCCATCCCCACCTAATATTCCTTAGTGTAGTGGTAAAGAGTATGATCTTGTTGAGCAACTTCATAGTGCTCCAACCAAAATGTCCCTTCAGGATTTGATTCAAACATCACCTACATACCACATGATTCTCTAAGAGGCTTTGCAAAAGATTGATGTCTCAACTTTTGTTAAAACGAATGATGTAGCTACCTTGTTTGATTGTATACAAGTGACAAAGTTGGGCATTACATTCCATCAACATGAATTAACCTTTCTTGAGATCCAAAATAAAAATGAAGCCTTAATGATAATGGTGGTCATTAATAAAACCGAAGTTAGGCATACCCTCATAGACAATGGATCAGGTCTTAATGTTTGTAGCATTGATCTTCTAGATAAAGTGGGTGTAGATAAGAATCCTATAGAACCTAATGATATTTCTATTCGTGGTTTTGAAAATGTTAGTAAGCAACCATTGGGGATGATCACGCTACCCATTAACATAGGGCTCGTGGTTTTTCCTACCCCTGTCCATATCATGCTAGGACCTCTTTCATAGAATCTTTTACTAGGTAGACCATGGTTTCACACTATGAAGGTAGTCCCATCTACTCTTCACCATGAGATGAAGTATGAATATATTTAGATATAGATAGTTAAAGCATATGCAAAAATTTATAATTCACAAGCTGAAGCTGAACATAACACTTCCAACTCTCTTAATACTTTGATCCCAACTTCAAAGGTAGAACCTATACAAATTGATGTTAATCCCGATTGTATTTCTTCTATAACAATACTCTTAGATGATGATTGGAGTTCATTATATTTTACACCCTCCTTTATGGGAGAGTACAAAATCTCACAATCTACTCTTAAGGAGTCTTGTGTTTCATTCACTCAATCAACAAATTCAAAAAAATCACCCCATGATGGTGATGGGGGCTCTTTAACTTCCATCCCTCATGAGTAGAAGATGCCTAACTTTAAAAAAAGTAAAAAGGATTTTTGTTCTCATGAAAGAACTAATTATTCTCATGAGAATGTAGATACCATTTCTTCATCTGAGTAGGAAGAATGTTATGGGCTTGGATACAAAATTATTTCTAAAAATGGAACAAAAAGATAAAGATTAAGTGAAATCTATACTGTATTTTTCTAAATAGGGTTTGAGTTTCCAACCTTCATCCCCATCTTCATCTAATGATTTATACTCTACTATATTCATGACTTCTTGTGGTAAGTGGGAAATATTTCTTCACAAGAAAAAAGAATGCCTCCTACTACTAGGAAAGAGCATATTTTGTCGAGGCTTCTCAAAGCCTACTTGATTACTCTTCCTCTGAAAACACATAATAAATTTAATAGTAATTACTCTTTTTGTGCATATCATTGAGTGCCTGGTCATTCTACCAATGAATGTCAGGCCTTAAGAAATAAAATGCAACAACTTAATGATTGTATTACTCTTCCATGTGTTGATGCACCTAATCATTCTAAAAAATAATGATCTCTTCTATGGTGTTGCTCCTCACTATGTGACATTTGTAGCTTCATCATGTTTGCTCATTTCCATTCATGTTGGTATAATCTTATGTGCAACCATATTTTTCCATAGCAGAAATATGATAGTATTTTGTGTGGTTGTCCTTGTCCTTACACTTAGGGGGCAAGGATAACTAGTTTTGGGAGGTGTGCATTTTCCTTAAGGATCCCCTCTTCTCCTCTTCTTCCTTAAAATGCTAACATAGCAAGTATGTTAACATTTTAAAGGGGGCATATCCCCTAGCCCTTTCATAGACATCTTGTGATATTTGACTTATTGGCATACCCCTTTAGTGGTGGTCTTGTTATAATGCCCCCTAAGGTGTGGTTATCAATTTGTCCCCTGTGACGTTAAGCATTTGTTCATCCCTCACGATGTTAAACTTTGTGCACCCCTTGAGGTGATTTTTGTGCACTCCCTGAAGCGTGGTTTGCACAGTCCTAGAATAATGGAGTTTACTAGTTTATGAGTTTAGAGCATTTTTAACATGGCCACCTAGGATAACACAACTTGCTTGCTAGTGGAGCCATGTGTTTCATGAGATACATGTAGCATAACATAACTTGTTAGCCTTGTGGAATCCATCATATAGCATGGAAACCTAGCATAACACAACTCTCTAGCCAATAGATCTATGTAACTCACGAGTGATTTAACATCCTTATGAGAGCACCATTTTATTTAAATAGCACATTCGAAGGATGATGTTTGGTATTTGAGACAAATTTAAGATTGAGGTCTTTTTGCCTTATTGAATCAAATCCTTTTAGTACTAAACTTGTGTTTTTATTTTGTGATTATTGTATGTTACATGTCTGCATCATGTTTACATCATGTTTGTGTTTAGTATATTATGTTATGTAGCTTCATTGTGTATGCTTTGTGTTTGTCATTACATACATGTGCGTTCCTTTGTCCTCATATTGGTTTGGCATAGGATATTGAATCATGGGGGCTACCATAGCCCCTGGATTCATTGCCATCTTATCGCTTCAATATTTGGATAATTGAACCCCTCTTGACATATTTCTACTTTAGTGTGAGTCTGAGTGTAAGTTCATACTCTCACTAAAGTGGGGGCTAAATGTAGCATTGTAAATTGCCACCCTTGATAATTTCACACTAGATTTTGCTCCCTCCAATGTGCTTGGACCTAATTGTGTCCCTAATTTTCTAAATTATGCATTCCATGGCCCATTTTAAATGTTTATTGAAAAACCCAATGTGAAAAACTTAAATTAGGCATTTAATATTTTTCCCCTAGCTTGTCAAATATTGATAAAGTGGGTATGGACAAGGGTGCCCTTGTCCTCTTGATTTGGCCCCAAATTTAAATGTGTCAGAGTTGGTGATTTATTATTTGAATTTCAAATTCTAAATGTCGGCTATCAAGATTTAATTTGTGGGGAATTAGATTAATTGCATATATAAATGCCTATTCATTTCATCATTTGAAGGAAATTAGCAAGAAAGAGGAATTTTGGAGAAAATTGAAGATCCTAAAATCAGTCAAGGACAATCAAGAGTAGGATTATCAAGATTATTGCAACACTTCATCATCAAAGAATCATATCATATGTTATGTGAGTTTATGTTCATGTTTACATGCATTTCATTTGTGAGAACTAACACTTGTAGGTCTTCAAATCAAGTCAAGTCAAATTACAATCAAGCCTTGAGAATATGTATATGAATTTAATCCTTCAAGGAAATCAGATTTGAGTGTGAGTTATAGCCCACTGTTGATTCATTACTCTATTATCATTTAGTCGAGTTATCCCTCAAAGTTCTATTTCATCAATTTTGCCATTGTGGAGGTAGAAATACCAACACGAGGTTTGACTAAGGAAATCCCCTTCATGGCATAACCCTTCCTCTCTCTTTGAATGTGTAGGTTACAGATTTGAAAAAGAATGGAGGAAGATTGAAGACTATTTGTTCATTGATAAATCCAAACACTGCAATTTGACAAGATACATAAACTTAATTATCTCAATAACAAACGAAGATGTAACAACAAGATTCAAAAGCAAGAAGTCACAGACAGAGAGCTATAAAACTACTTTTTTAGATCTAAGAAAAGTCAACTTAGACAAGGGCTCCCTAGATAGCCTTGTCCACCTAAATCAACTTCAAATTCACAGGTTTGGTACCTCTATGTTTTTCTTTTGCTTTTATTGAACTCGAATATGTTTTCAGTCTCTAGTTTGCCATAATTAATGACAAAATGTTTCATTTTCATAGTTAACTAGTTGCATCATTACATTTCATCAAAAATACATTTTAAACCCCCAAAAAAATTCAGGTCTAGGATTGATTGACTCACATTTCAGGTTGCAAGTCAATTTCGTATCCCTGCCAATCTAAATTCTATGTTTTGTAAGTGAAAAGTAGCTAATCCTAGTTAGATCTAGGATCACTTTTCATACATTACAAGGACCAAAAAGAAAAAAATATAGGGTTTGATGAGGGGTCAGATCTATATGCAAATAAGTCTTCCATTAATTAACAACCCTATATATTTAATTATTAACCTTTACCCATCCAACTAGGTCGAAGCTACTATAACACAACTACCCATTTAAAAACAATTGAACCAACAAAATTATTGCTAGCTCGTCTATAAAAGCTAGGGGCTAAGGAAAATTAGGCAAATTACACAAGCCTCATGCCACCCAAAAGCAACTACTTAATTTTTTCACATGGGACATCTAAACTAGAAACCTTTATCTCCTCTACGTCTTGCTCATAATTGTTTTCAATGGGATTAGTTGGAAGAGACACTTTTAAAGACTTTGTAATTTCTTCTACATCATGTTGAAGACAAAGTTGGTGATGTTTGATAGATGAAAATGCTCTAAAAAATAGTCAAAATGAGCATATGCTTGATGCATCATATTATCACTATCATCATGTAATAGAAATGAACTAGAATTTGTAGACAACAAAGAAGCATAAGAAAGAGAACGAGTTGCATCAAATGCGTTCCACCTACTACGGTATTACAACAAAATTTCCATTGTTGAGTGGATACAGACACCAACGGACCCATCCATACTTTTCCCTAGCTCCCATATCCTCACCATCTAGAGTCAAAGGTCAAGGTCTTTGATCTCCATGTTTACAAAGTTCACAAAATCAACCAACACTTCTTTTCTAGAGATCTAAAACTTTTGCTGCTTCAAATTATTTTCCTCTGTAACCATCTTCCCTCACCTTATGCCCATCATTCTACCACCTTCACACTGTAAACTAGTAGAAGATGCCATGACACCTGAGAATTTGCACAATCTATGCAATCAATTAACACTTGCCAAAGCCCTCTCAAACAATCTAAATAGAACATGCCACCCAAATAATAAGAAAGTATAATTACTTCGCACACTCCGTTCTTTATTGTTATGACATCATCTACTACCGTTCCTTCCCCTTAACAAGTGTGTTGAAGAGCTATTTCTATTTACTTAGAGTTACTTAATATTTTTTTTATAATTTTTATAATATATATATCCAAAAAAATATTCTAATCATTTTACTTACTAAGAATTATTTTATTTTATATATATATATATATATTACTTCAATTTTTTATTTTATGTTTGAATTTAATTATTATCATTATTTTATTGTATCTTATTAAATATAATTTTAGCATATATGATCCCTATTTCATTCCTTTGAAATATAGAACTTTAGGTGTTATTATAGAAATAATCTCTTATTTTATATCTAGCCAAACTAAATATAATTTTTAATCAGAAGAAATAAAATCTTTTATTTTAAAAAGATTAATATCTATGTAAAAGCAGGTACTAGTAAG
The DNA here is from genome assembly GCA_007258455.2 of Sequoia sempervirens. Classification (NCBI taxonomy): domain Eukaryota; kingdom Viridiplantae; phylum Streptophyta; class Pinopsida; order Cupressales; family Cupressaceae; genus Sequoia; species Sequoia sempervirens. The sequence goes on along the minus strand of VDFB02027185.1, from coordinate 39,236 downwards.
AGATGATGTGAAACATTAACGGAATGCAACGCAACATATATCAATTAAATGAAAGTTGAAATTCGCACTGAAAGTTATTTAGTGATCAATGGCCATAATACATAAATATTGGTGGCGCTCGGAATTTTGTGATGTGTTGTTCTTTGTAAATGTAAATCTATCTCCGACAAACCATGCCAGGGCCACCGGGTTTCCCTGCACAGTTGAGTTCGACAATGGAAAAGTCATTATTGTTCATCTTGTTGTTGGGTGAGCCGAATTGGGCAACTTTGCAGTCAGTGGCAAAGAGATTGGTGGTCACATAGTCGGCCTCACCTCCCACCACGGGCATGGCAACACCTAAGTTAACGGGGCTCCTGTACTCTGCTCCGTATGTCTGTCCAAGCACGCCGGTCACACGGGAGCTGAGAGAGTAGAACTTGAAGCTGAGCTCCAGATGGGCAAAACAGTGGTCGGAGTCGGAGGTGATTCCGTAGTTGTGGATTCGAGACTCCTTGGGAGTGATGGGCACAACGCGGGCTGTAATCATAAACTTATCCTCCACTTCAACCGTCACAGCATTAGTCCGGTCAGATCGAATGATTGTCAAATTGAAGGGAGAGAGGGAGAGCGTGGCTCCCTCCTGGCGAGGAAGGATGATTGATTTGCCATCCAAGGCAATGGCCAGGTGATCAAGGGAATCGTCCCACGAGGGCACCTTGTTGGCTCCTAGGAAGAGCTGGTGGTTTCCATCGAAGAGCACTCCAATGGACTGCACCCACGTGAAGTCTCTTCCCATTCGCTCTCCTCTTTTGCCGATGAAGTGAGCATTGATGTGGAGCTCTGAGTCCGACACCAAACAGAAGTCCTGCTCTTTCCTGCCGTGGAAATAGAACATGATGCCATCTCCTCCTATGAACCGAGGATCCTGACACACGCCTCCGGGTCGATCGCATGCTGCACAACAATATCCGAACTTAACCATCATCCATAAAACCACATACCAAACAAATTAAATAATCGATACTTACGGCAAATGGGCTTGCAAGTTTTACAGTCCATGACGCAGCTATACGCACACTCGTTCGGACAGCATTGCTGCGAACGACAGCTGTACCGGTAGCGCCTGTCTCTGCACCTCACGTTCTTCGGTCCCTGTGTAAGCACGTCGTTTGCACTCAGCAGTGCTACCATGCAAACTGCAGCGATTACCATCTTTGCAGCCATTTCGACGCAAGTGTGGTTATGAGGAGCTCCTCGAGCCTGTGCGCTTCAATGAAAATGAATCCCATCGTTTGCTTTTATAGCTAGCAGATATGCCACTCCACTCCGCTGCTTCACAACGAGACGATAATCCTCACAGTGGATGCCAACTTGTACATTATGCAACTTGGAACTTTATATGAATGTCTTTATTTTTCACCGAATATGTCCTTAGTTCTATGGTTTAAAATGTGATATCATACTTCATCCAATTCCCTTTTGAGGCAAATTCACAATGAATAAAAAAATGGAATGCAAATGTATTTTAGTATTGAAGTGTCCCATTTACAGGACAAGGAACGCATTTGAAGCAACCCACAAATGAGATCACCACTGAACCTGCCGTATTTTTGGTATAGTGAAGAAATTGGAGGTATTGATTTTCTAATAATAGTAACTTGGTTGAAACTGCCCTGTTATTCTGGAGACTGGAGAAACAAATGTTGACTGAAAGATTGAATAGCTATTCTTTTATCCTCAAACTTCGGATTAGAAGCTTTTCTCTGTGCGGATGTAGAAGGGGAAAATATGTATGTTAGTTTTGGAGATAGGAGAGATGTTTAAATATTCCTTCTAATATATACAATATATTATATGTATTGCATGTATCACTATTTTCTGCCGCAATATTATAGCATGTAATTAACATTTGTAAGTTCGTAATTAGTGTTAATGCATTATAAAGCTTAGCTTGATGAATAATAATCAAGTGTTAGTAAGTTCTTTTCTGCACTTTTCCATTCTAGCTACTGCTGCATTTGGTACAATTTCTAGAGTTGAGCCTTAATTGTTAGAAATGAGGTACTTTTTTGGAGGCTAATTTGCAGGAGTACATACTTTTTTTTTATTTTTCATCATTTTGGTATTATAACAAATAATGATGGCCTAAGAAGTAATTGATATGTATTGAGGGAGAGGCGGGAGGAATGTAAGTCTTTATAAGAAAATAGCTGATGAATGACTCAAAAGACTAGGAGCCATTAAGGCTAAATAAATTTCAATGATTTTGAAGAAGAATAGAATCGAGAAAATACAATTAGTAAGGGATTCACCTCTAAAGTAATATAGTTTTTTAAATAGCTAAAATGCAATCTAATTATTGTTTTAATGTTAAGCATAAAGAAATGGGACAATCTTTTGGTGAAATGGTGAGGCTTCTTGCCTGTAGTGCCAACAACCGAGGTTCAAACTTCACAAGGTCGCTCTCTATCGTGTCAACAATTGAGATTGGGGGAGACCCTATGGTGAAATGGTGGGGCTTCTTGCTTGTAGTGCCAACAACCAAGGTTCAACCTCACAGGGTCGCTCTCTACCATGTCAACAATTGAGATTTCTTACCCTCAATTTTTTATATACCTACATTGGACTTGAAAAAAAAGGAGAGATGGAGTGAAAAAAAGAAGTGTGAAATTTCGCAAAGAGGTGGAGAGAGTATGGATTGGCAGATGTAAAGGGTTATTGTAGACGGAGGGGCCGGGGGCTCAAAGAAGGCCTTTGCGGCGACACATCACTTCTCGCTCCAAACAATTGACCTAATGGAAGAGGTGGCAAAGGAGGTTTCGATGCTAAAAGAGCTAGCGATCATTGCCAAGGTGGTGGGATCAAGATCTGGAAGAAGCAAGATCAAAACATGGCTAGATGAGAACTGGAAGTAGGAAAAAAATGTTAAATTCATGCCTAAGGGTTTTTTCATCGTAGTGTTTCAATCAATGGAGGCTAGGGAGGAGATCCTTGAGCATGGAGTCTGGACGATGGATGGGTTTCCATTATATATGCAAAAATGGAACCCTAATTTTTACACTGCAAAGCATGATCCTTACGATAGGCCTATGTGGATTCAACTCTATAATCTACCTTTGGAATACTGGGAAAAGTGTAGATGTTGAAAAACCAACTTCACAGTCCCCAAGAATCACTTGCAAGCAATCACCTATCACATGCAACAGATATTCAGAACAAAAAAGAAGAGATGTTCTGTAAACCCTCAGAGAAAATTTGTGCAAGCAAAAACCAGCATAATAATTATTGAAAGTAATTGTTTTACAAATAATACAAAAGCCTTCAAAAAGAAATCATGCACAACCCTAATCTTATCTTGGGAAAAAATATAGCTCAATAAGATAAGGATAATAATTAACCTAGGAAATAAAATATGCCTAAGTAAACTTATACTAAAGTGTAATTAAATAATTAATTACACCAACACCCCCCATAAGTGCAACTTAGAGAGAAACAAATTATTATGCAAGAGATGAGTCCCGACAACAAGGCCTGATCAGGTACTCATTTACAAATGCAATGCAAACTAAATCAAACAGGGTAAAGGAGAAAACCACATGGGAAAAAAACTCCTACCCAAAATAGAATGCAAACTAAGTGATGCAAGATGGAGGACTCCATAAGACCCCCCAACGACACCATCCATCACAAAGATACATGAAAGAATCCCCCTAGAAGAGAGGAAAGAAGAGACCACAAATCCCCTCTAGAATGAAGTAGCTCCAAAAGAACTGAAGAAACTGCATCTCTTGAAAAAAGTGAGGGAAGAGGCTGAATGAATGCAATCTTTGAAGGTGAAGTAGGTGTAGCCCAAGATGTCTCCACAAAAGCAGGTGTGACCTCAACCAATGAAGAAGTCAAAGTAGGTGAAGACTCAAGAGTAGCCTCTAGAGATGGATGATCAACATGATCTTGTTGCACTGCAACAAAAGAAGCCACCTCGGTAGCCACAACAATAGAAACAGGAGGGGGAGGAGATGGAATGGAAGGCTCGAGAACAAGATCCGAAGTGAGAACACCAATGTTCAAGAAGCCAAATCTCTCCTCTGAATGATGATGCACATTAGAAGTGTGAGGAACAACTATAGGAATAGAAGCACCATTAGTAGCAAAATCAGTGAAGGAGTACAACTGAGATGAGTGATCCACTATCCTAGTATTAATAACTGCTCTACTCTCCAAGTCTCTGATGATAGCCAAATTAGGTGTGAACTCCACAGATCTCCCATTGCCTCCATGAGTGATTTGATATATGGAAAGGAGGTTGTTTGTCAAGTGAGGTACACACAAGACACCCTGAAAGGAGTGGTCCCCAAGACTAATAGACCCCTCCACAGCAACACTCATGTAAGTGTTGTTTCCCATCAAAATGGGAACCATAATTATGAGCTCAAAGGAAGGCGTGGTCACTGAAGATGCCATATGGTAAGATGTACGAATCTAGAAGCCATCTCCACGATCAATACGAAGAAGCATAAGAGCATGTCCCTTCATATCTGACCAAAGTATGTAAAACTAAACATGCACATGTTATCTTCATTACGAAGAAGAAGAATGAGGAGAAGAAGATGATGCAAACATCCTAGAAGGAAAATCAATCTGATGTTTCTGAAGAAGATGTTTCAGTTCATCAATGTCCTTATAACAATTATGTTCTGCATGTCCTTCCCTCTTGCAATATGCACATGTAGACTTCTCCTTCCTAAATGATTTCCCCTTAGAAGAGGAGGATGAATATGAGGACTCCTTTTGTTGCTCATGAGGTTCGGAATCCTTTTGTTTCTATTCCTTGCCTTTTCACCTTGAAACCTTCTAAATCTTTGGGCTCTGTGATGCAATAAGTGCAGCCCAGTAGAAGAAGGTTCAGCGTACCCATGCTAGCTAACTTAGCTTGCTCTCAAGTGAGAGATGAAGAAAAGTCATCAAGAGATGGCATAGTGAATCTTGTACCAAGTGCATCCATAGTGGCATAAAAGGTAGATACAAAAACTGAATAATCTGGTCCAAGCTTAGAAAGAATGGACAATATCAACTAAGAGTCTTCTTTCTAAACACCACACTATGACAACTATAATCTAAGAGACTTGAGTTTGGTGAAAAAATCTTGGATACTATCAAAATCCCTAGGATTTAAGCAAATAAGCTCATTCTCTAACTCAAACCCTCTCATAGTATACTGCTTCCCAAACAAAGACTCTAAAGTGGTCCAAATCTCATTGGGTGTAGTGCAAGACTCAATGTGGAAAAGAAGGTCAGATGAAAGAGACATAAATAATGCTTGCCATCGCTTCATGTCCTGCACCTATTAAACCACTTTCTATTTTTGTGCTTTTAGCGGTTCAGTTTACATACCCATGGTTTACCCTATACAACCCTTTGTGTTTAAATGAAAATCTCCATTTGTTTTTTCCAACCAAAATAGTTGAATAGAGTAAAAGGTACAATATTATATGTATCCATGACAGAAAACAACAATATATACTCTCAAATAAATAAAAAATGCTTGTTGCTCTAAAAAAAAATCCTTAATAGCACACTTCCCAAGAAAATAACTAAAAAGGTAAAGGCTGAGATCAAACAAAAATATCAGATACTTGGTAAAAAATCTAAAAAAATAGGTCTGAGATCTGTGTAGAGCACTCAACCAGCTTTCCAATGCCTATTTGTTTTCGCAACACGGAGCTAGGATGCAAAAGTTACGCCTCTTGGAGTGAAAACAACAACTTCTAGCTGACAAAAGCACCCAAAACGGAAAAATAAAAAAATCAAACCACCACCACTAGAAAGAGCATCAAACCAGCTTTCCGACGATATCTTGTTTTCTAAAAAAGGCCTTTGTTTACAAAAGTTATGAGCAAATGAAAAAAAGGCCTGTAAAAGACACTTTAAATGCTAAACAGGTGCAAAAAAATAGCTCCTCCGGTTTGGCCCTTAGTTGCTCATGTGACTAGGCACTGCAGGGGTTTTTTTTTTAAAAATCTGCTAGGGCTGAAGGATGAAGCGCTTGGTCATGGATGTGACTGCCTGGGCATAGAAGAGGGGCCGAGGGCTGGCTCAATAAGACACCATTACCCTTTGCCCTCGGGGTGATGTAAGCGCGCTTTGGAGGTGCAGCTTGTGGGGGTGGGTGCCGGGTGGAGCAAAAAGTGTGTAACTGTTGTGGGTCGTTCGCTTTTAAGTCTTTTTTGATTTTTTTCACGTTTTTCAAAAAAAATTTGCCTCAATCTATGTGCCCTGAGGCTGTACGACCTTGGGGCTAATTTTTTTTCCTTTTTTTCAACTTTCACCAAAATTGACGAAACAAAAGGCGTTTCTGGGGTTTTTGGGCACTCTGATCACAATGGTGACATCCGTTTGGCCCAAAAAATGCATAGAAAATTAGGCTACCCCCAGATCTACGAAAAATCAGCCTAGCTTGAAACCCTTGCATAAAAGAAAACGCTGTGAGAGAATATCTTCAAAACACGAACATGCAACAATAGGTCTAGAGCTCTGATACCATGTAGAAGTTAAAAAACCAACTTCACAGTCCCCAAGAATCACCTGCAAGCAATCACCTATCACATGCAACAGATATTCAGAACATAAAATAAGAGATGTTCTATAAACCCTCAGAGAAAATTTGTGCTAGAAAAAACCAGCATAATAATTATTGAAAGTAATTGTTTTACAAATAATACAAAAGCCTTCAAAAAGGAAATCATGCACAACCCTAATCTTATCTTGAGCAAAAAGACAACTCAATAAGATAAGGATAATAATTAACCTAGGAAATAAAATATGCCTAAGTAAACTTATGCTAAAGTGTAATTAAATAATTAATTACACCAACACAGAGGAGTGCTTGGTGAAAATTGGTCGCTCACTAGGGATGCTTACCAACACTGATATTAGCCTAATCGAGGGGCACTCTTATGTGTATGCTCGACTCTAGATTGCTGCGGTAAGACAAATACCAATGGAGATCATGTTACGCGTAGGTGGAGTGAATTAGATTCAATCAGTGGAGGTTGAAGAGAAAAAGTATTTCTGTTTAAATTGTAGGAGGGATCATGACTCAAGTGGTTGTTGAAGGCCAAAAAAAGCCAAGAAGGTTTGTCATCCAAAGCTCCAGAGGGTTCCTCCTTTATCTACCGAGGAGAATGACAAGAGTGATGGTACTGGTGTATGCTCTAGCAATTTGGTTTCAACTCAATTATTCATTTAGTAGGGGGGACTGGGGACCTTGGGGTGCCTCAGTTGGATTATCTGAAAGATGGATTGGATCTAGATAGGTTGGCCTTGGTTTTACGAATGAGAGTCCCTTATGATTTGGTAGATGGTTTCTCCTTAGATGGCGAGGAGGTTGGAAAAGAAGAGGATGTGCTGGATATAATTGATCCACGAAGCATCAGTCAATCAGTGGCACAATTTCTTGACAAGGCCAAGAAAAGTCGTGGTCGTAAGTCTAATAAACAAAGGAGGGAGGAGGAAGCTAGGGAGAAAGGGTACAAGAGTATAAGGGAATTTTTCACATCCAAGGGAGCGACAGCCTCCCTTGGACAACCATGAGGATCTTAACTTGGAATATCAGGGGCCTATCGACCCCTGAAAAGCGATGCTTGGTTAAGCATCATTTAGAGTGTACAAAGGCGGATGCCATCTTGCTTTAGGAAACTAAGATTTGTGCTGAAGAAGGTGAGAAGTTCTTAAGATATTGCAAAATGTGGAAAGGTTTTTTCATTGATGCTATGGGCTTAGTAGGGGGCTTGGGCATCCTTTAGTTGGAAAATAGGGTGGAAGTGGAGGTTTAGTGTTGCAATCAAAATTGGATTTTAGGCTGGGCAAGTTGTAAAATGGTTGAAGTTGGCTTCCCTCTTGTAAATGCATATGGGTCTTGCAGAATGAAGGACAAGGCATGGGTGTGGAGTGAAATTAGGTCAAGCATGGAGCCGTTGGGAAAAAATAAAGTGATTTTGGGTGGCAATTTCACCACTATCTTGGATTTGAAAGAGAAGTGCAGGGGCTTGCAAAAGGTAAACAAGGAAATATTGAATTTTAGAGAGTTTGTCTCAATACTGTCAGTGGTGGACTATGCCCCAAAAAATGGGCTATACACTTGGATGAATCAAAGAGCCGAATTTATGAACATATCGGAATGGATAGATTGGTTCCTTGTTGGTGCTGGGTGGCTTGTGGAAGAATACTCTTGCCTCTCCTCCATACTCCTGATTGCGGTTTCTGACCACTATCTAGTTGAATTGAATATTAATTTAAGTGAAAGGCCTCCGAGGAACTACTTCAAAGTTGAGTTGATGTGGTGGTGCAACTCAAGTTTAATAAATTTGCTGAAGGAATAGTGGGAGGATGGCAATGTGCGTGGTGGGACTCCCAACTTTCAGATTGTTAAGAAGATCAACTTTATCAAAGCCAAATTAAGGGACTGGAACAGGTCTTGTTTTGGGGACATCTTCACGAAGAAGCATAAGTTTGAAGTTGAATTGGACCAACTCAACAAGTTTGTGATAAGGAATGGGATGTCAATGAAGGAGTATGAGCATGAGAAGGAGCTAAAGCAATGGCATACCAAACCTTGATCCAGGGAGGAGCTATATTGGAGAGACAAGGTGCATGAGGTTTGGCTCAAGGATGGCGACTCTAACACAAAGTATTTTAACACAACCACTTGTGCGAGAAGATCACATAATAGAATTGATTCAATAAAGAAGGTGGACGATTGACACTATTATTTTGGATCACATAGGATTGGAGGCAGAAGTGGTGGCTCATTTCACTTCCTTGCTCGTGGCCTCATCACACATGGCTAACACAGATTGGTCTATACTGGAATGCATCCCAAAAATGGTAAGCAATGAAGATAGTAGGAGTCTTTCGGAACCATTTTTGAAAGAGGAGATTTGGCTTGCCACCTTTGGTCTTGGCCTGGATAAGGCCCCACAATCAGACAGAATGCCGACGAAGTTCTTTCAGAGAGGTTGGGATTGTTGAAAATAGAGGTACTTATGTAACTTTAAAACTTGTAAAACTATTATTCTGTAGATCTAAATAAGTGTTCTTTGTTACAATTTCTTTGTGGATGATTATTTTTTTAGATTCATTTTACCATTTTTAGAATGAAGATAGAAGGTTGTAGAAGAATAAAACCAGAAGATTAGAAGTTACACAATATGTACCATGGAGAAATCCTTTCAGGAAAAAACTCCACCAAGAATCAATGTATTATTTAATCTCAGAATAAGATTACAATAATTCCAATCCTTGCTTGAGATTATTCTTTTTCCTTCAACAATTCTTCTTCACAACCTGCAATAAACTTTGATAAAACTCTCTTCAACTTGCTGCAATAAATAGACAATAATGAGCCTTGTAAACTCCAAAGAGTTTACAATTACAAAGAAAAAATCTTATCTCACAAAACCTACACCTATTCTTTGCAAGTAGAATTCTTCTGTGAAAAATAATGCCAAACCAAGTCCATCAATTTGGGCATCCCAAACTGAAGTCATAACTCAACATTGATTCCGAAGATATCTTGTAAGCTTCTCCTCAAAGTTGGCACCCAAGAATGGGCCCAGTTAACTCAACCTTATAAAATATCTTATCATGCAATTTAAGTATTAACTCCAAGATGCCAACTTGGGCGCCCAAGGTGGGTCCAAGCCAATCTCTGTTAATTGAAACATATCTCTCTACCATTCATGCAAATATCATGCATGATTGATCATCCCCACTTAACTGAATGTATCACCTGTTATTTGTCATGCAACTCAAGTCATTAGTCATGCATTCCAAGTCAACTTAAGTCAACTAGCATTCAACTAAAACTAACTACATGCAACTGAAGATAATTGGACCATAATTGAACTGAACTGAACTAAACTGAACTGATACTGAATTGAATTGAATTGAACTGAATTGAACTAATCTAAACTGAACTCCATGCATATAAACATCAATCCCTAACTTCTAGGATCTTTACATGCATTACTGAAGTGTTATCTTTTTCTCCAAATAGTTCATTTAACTCAAGGTGAGCTCCACCTTCCATGTGGGTGCCCCATGTGCTCCTATTTTGTAGGAGCTCTTCTTGGGTGTCCCCACATGTTCCTATCATTTAGAATTAATTACAAATGTCAATTTACATGTTCATTTCATTTAAATTTAATCTCTTTCTAATCATAGTGTTGGGGAACACTTTCCAAGGACTTAGGAGATACATGAAATATGTTTAGGATTGCAATTAAATGGCATCCTATTCCCAATAGGGATTTCATAGCTAATGATATTTGGTGTTTTTTGGAAGACTTTAGGAAGTGTAAAAGGTTTGTGCATGACATAAACAACAAAGTGATTGCATTGATACCTAAGAAACTTAGTTGCACCTCCTTTGCTGATTATAGGCCCATTTCACTTTGTAACTCAATTACAAGATAGTGGTGAAGGCCCTTGCAAATAGGCTAAAACCAATGTTGAGGTCACTTATCTCGGAAGAGAAAAATGGTTTCACTCTAGGAAGGGAGATATTGGATTGCATAATCACGACAACGGAAACTATCCATACCATCTCTTCAGAAAACTTGAAAGGAATGATGATTAAATTCAATGTAAGCAAAGCCTATGATCGAGTTAATTAGAGTTTTTTGTTGGAGGTTTTGAAGAGGTTTAGTTTTTCATAAGGATGGGTGGATTTGATTCGAACCTGCAACACAACGCCAAGGTACTTTGTCTCTACGAATGGTTCATTGTGTGGTTTCTTTGAAGCCTCCAATGGTTTGCACTAGGGGGACCCACTTTCACCATTCCTATTTGTGCTTATGGCCAAGGCAATGTGCAAAATCTTGAAAAGGTTGAGGGAATCTGGTCTGTGGAAGGGAATAAGAGTTGCAGAAGATATGGACAACATTACCCATTCATATTTTATGAATGACACACTACTCTTTGGTGAAGAAATAGTGTGAGAAGCAGAGGTAATTGGGATGGCATTGGACAAGTATATTGTGGCCTCTGGCTAGGTACTAAACAAAGAAAAATTGGTGATATCTTTTTCAACATAAAGAAGGTAGTGTGCAGAGGAAAATCACAAACAAATTGGGCTTTTCAATCACTTGCCTCCCGTTGAAACATCTGGGGGTGTCGCTTTTTCAAGGTAGTTGTAAATCAAAATATTGGGAGGAGGTATTGAGTCAATGTCACAAAAAGGAAAAATCTTGGAAATGTAATTGGTTGTCCTTCGTCGAGAGAATCTAGAAGATCAAGTTTGTATTGGTGGCCACCCTAATTTACACAATATCTTGCTTCAAACTATTTAACAAAGTAATCGACTATTTGGAAGTTTTCTTGAAAAAAATTTAATGGGAGGGCTTAAAGGAGGTTAGGCGGATTCTGCTTGTTGGATGACATACGACTTTATTACATAAGGAGGAAGGGGGTGCGGGATTGTACAGCATGGAAATGGTGAATAGGGCGTTAGGTGTGAAACTTTGTTGGAAGATGATCAAGGAACTTGAGAAATAGTGGTATCAGATATTTCAAAGCAAGTACTTGGAATGCAAGTGCCCAAAGAGGATAGTGACGATGGTCAACAGAGGTGATGGATTGACTATCTAGAAATTTATTTGGGACTATAGACAGATTATCATTGATCATGTTTCATGGAGGATAAAAAATGACAAGAATGCTCTCTTTTGGCATGACTCCTAGGATTGACATGCCTCCTTGTTAGATGAATTTGGTGATGCATGTTGGATTGTGGAAGTGGAAGGAAAATTTGGAACAAGAGTGATGGATTACGTGATCTCATGTGTGGAGGGGAATGGTTGCAGTCAAAGGAGGCAAAAATTGGAGTGTAATCTCATCTCGCCCGAAGATTTCCAGAGACTCTAGGAAGTATTAGGTAAGTGAAAAGTGAGGTTGACCAAGGAAGAAGATGATTTGATTTGGTGTGCATCCAAATTGGGTGCCTATTTGGTCAAGATCGGGTACAAAGTACAACTAGATACTAGGGAGAGGGAGGGATGGCCCTCGGTTCTGTGTTGGAGTTCAAAGATCCTACCCAAAGTTGGTGCATTCTTATGGATAGCTTTGCACAATAGAATCCTGATGTGTGATAGATTGATTAAATGCGGTATTCAAGGGCCGTTAATGTTTCCACTATGCAGGAGGGACGAAGAAACTACAAGTCACATTATGCTATTGTGCCCATTTGCCTTTGGGTGCTGGGATTGGCTAATGAATTCTCTGGGGTGGTGCACCCTTGGAAATCCAATCTACTCTCTTTTCTTTTGAGCTGGCCTTGAGGTAACTGGAAAAATTTATGGGGTGACATTTGGCCGGTGGCTCCTTCCATGGTTGTGTGGCATCCGTGGAAGGAATGGAATAGACGAATATTCAAGGATCAATATGTGTATGTGGAGGTGGTGATTGGGTGAGTTGAGGTCACCGTCTGTGAGGTGGAAAACACCAAATGCAGGCCCAACTTAGGCACATGTTTCCCTAGGTGGGACAATGACATCCAAAGAAGGTGGCCATCCCTCAAGCCTCCTAAGCATGACTTCCCAATGGTACCTAGGAGGAAAAAAGATGAAAAATGGTTGCTTCCCCAACTAGGAAGGTATAAACTCAACTTTGACGGGGCTGCCAAGGGCAACCTCGGATTGGCAGGCACATGCTGCATAATCAAGGATGACAAAGGTAACTGTATTTGGGCACTGGCGAGGAAGCTTGGGATTGCCTCCAACAATGAGGATGAGATGGAAGCACTAGCTACAAGGCTCGATCTTTGTGTAGCGAAAGGTATAAAATTTGTTGAAATTGAAGGGGACTTAGAGATTTGTGTTAATGCAGTTCGGAAAAACAAGGTGCAAAGTAGGAAATTTGAGCGATGGTTGAAGCAAATTTATGCTAGCTTGAATAAGTTGGATTATTTTTTAATCTCACATGTCTACAAGGCTACCAATGGGGCTGTTGATGTGCTTTCCAACTTGGGGGTTGGGTTGGTAGGTAATGAATCAATTTTTGATGTGAAAAGTACTCCATGTGAAGTGAAGTGAAGTGATTAGGCAATGAGGAAATGGGTACAGGGATAGATGGAGTTCAGGATGGCTAATGGATGAACTAGGTGGTGTCATCCTCTCAACATTTTCATGGAGTGATTGAGGATTCAATCTATCCTTTACCTCTGAGAATTTTGGCTGCAACCGGCTTGAGGGATATAGGAATCTCCTTTGGGATCATAGCCGCTTGTTTGGCCTTGTCTTGGCATCCAGTGATGATAGTCTTCTCTGTGTTTAAGATATTCAAGGATGGAAGATTGGGTCTGGTTCAGAGTTGCATCCTTGGTAGACTTTCGAGGCCTGTGTTTAATAGCTATTTTTTCACCTTACCCAAGCGGGGTTGTGGGTGGTTTGATCTATAAATGCTGGGTCTCTGTTCTTCATGGTCGAGCTTTTTTCTGGCATCTCTTTCATCCATGGTTGGATCCTTCAATGGAAAAGTATTTTAATGTAACATGTAGGTGGGTAGCGTAAGAGAGAGGGAGACAATAAACGAGCAGCTCCGCTTCCTCTTTCGTAAAGCTCAAGAGCAAGAGATAGTTGTGACAAGGTTGTGGGAGAGGAGTACTGAAGCAGGCCACACACAAATGACGGGCTAGTTCTGCAAATATTTTTCACCATGTATGTGTAAATGTTAGGTGTTGGCTTGTGGGGAGTCAGGGCTGCCATGAGATATGACCATGATGAGACATACCTGATGGTTTGTGAGGCTATAGATCAAGTTGCAATTGAACCTGAGGATGGTTTGGCGGTAGGAATTCTTAGTTTGAATCAAGAGAAAAAAAAGTAGAAATTTCATAAGGCATGGAAGCTGTTTATGAAAGGCGTGGAATAGAAAAACAACATTAGTTCCTTCATGTAATTCATTGAGGCCAACTCAGGCTAAATAGAGGAAAATGTAGTTTCTAGGTTGGTTGATGTGGAAGATGGCATAGGCTATTTGTATCATTGATGCTGTATGGTGATTGTATTTTTTATTTTTAGATCAATAGAGGGAGCTATCCCCTTTGGTAGCACTTACCTAAAAATAAAATAAAAATAAATCATAAAGAAATAATTTAAGTAGTGTGATACAAGTAGATATTTGATATTGGGAAACATGCACATAAGGGGTATGGTGTTTGTACTTGTGGCATTCCAAATCACATATAGATCACTTTGTAACATAGGTCAATTAGAGGAAACACCATTCACTATGTTGGTCTTGCCATGGTCATGCATCTGGTCTTGGAATCTCAAGAGCTTTGCTTCATCACAACTCTAATATAGTTAAAAAACAAAATAATAATCACACCAAGGTTATGTAGGTTTAGTACAAGTCCTACACAAGTTTCTTAAAACCATTTATTGGACACCTGTTGGCAATGCCATTACCTTAACCCAAGGAATAATCATATACTTTAAAAAAAATTCAATTATAATTTAGACTAGAACATGCATACTATGTTGGAAGTTGGTTTGTCATTGAGAAGATTGATGAATGTATGGAATATGATGTTAATATGATGTTGTCAGTGATGTCATCCCACTAAACACTTGTAGAAGTGTTGGTCCGAAGAAGACCAAATATTTTGGATAATTGCCTAAGTCTCGATGTACTGTTTCAGTGTTTAGTGAACCGGTTTTGTGGTTTGCATTGCTCCACTATGAAGAATCCTATCATGTCATTCTAAGGTAATATTGGTGCATGTTGGAGGAATCTAAATCCAAAGTTTCGAGCCTTGAAGTCCTCCACAGTTGAAGTTAGAGTTAACAGAGTATCAGACTTGGTATTGGTAGAGTAGTAGTGAGATAGTGCATGTTGGAATGCTCTGCATTCCACCGCGGTGAATATTTTGTTGTGTGGTGAATGTTGGCAGTGTTTATAGATGTCAAAGATGTGTACATTCCAAGTGATTTTACGGTCCATGTGATGAGTTGTGAGTGAACAATTGGTTCATTCTATTATTACTTCACCATTTTTACTATCCAAGTTGACCTAAGTATTTTGGGGTCATGCAAAGTTAAATTATGTATGAAGTGATATCATAAGAGTGATTATGGGTCATGCTGACCTATTTTGATGACATTACCCATTTTGATTTGTTTCTCAAGGCATGTATGTTGATGTTTTCGGCTGATAGGTTATATGGTGCACAATACATCTAATTAGGTTGACCTAATTGATGTTTTGAGTAGTTGCAGTATATATAAGGTCGATTCACTTTGCGAATGAGGATTAAGGATAAGTGCAGAAGTATGTGTGCTAGATCTAGTGTAGAGAAGTATGAATTATAGTTGTGGTGAAGTATGAAGTTTGTTAAGTCAATTTTCTGAGCTTTAGTGGAACTGTATCTTCAGCATATGTCAGATGCATTGTTAGTAGTTCATCATTAGTAGTGAGACACCCTTTCTTCTATCTCTTTCTATTCTAGGCAGTGAGCCCTTTGGCAGTGAGCCACTGACAATGAGCCTTTCTCTTTTTGGATAGTGATTCCACCTTTTGTATCAAACATTATAACCGGTTATAATATATTGTAAGCTAATCCTAATCATGTTTTTTCCCTTTTTAGGTTTTCCATATAAATTTGGTGTTCATGTGTTCTTTCTATGTTCCTTTCCATTACTCCAAGTTTAATATGATGCATTGAATGAATGTTTAAAGGTGATGAAATTATTGAATTTCAGTGAATACTAATTCACCCCCCTCTTAGTATTCCGTGTGTTCAACATACTATAATTGAGATATCTATTATTAGAGGGACCCATTATTAGAATTGGTGTGCCAAGGGTTTGTGTATTAAAATAATTAGTTAATTTTAAATCAAAGATTTCTATAAGATGGGATAGTTCATATAGGTTTTCTATGTTGAGGCTTTAATGTATAATATAACAATCAAAACTAGTTTTGAGTTAGATGGAGATGTAGGCAATACCCTTGGTTGACAAGATAGAAATAATAAGGGGATAAAAAATAATAGAAAATGAAATAGGTACGTAAGATAATTAGTGAAAACATGGAGGTATTTTGATTATACTAGTTTATGGATGGAAACAAGAAGTTGGGTCCATATTTAGGGAAAGCGTTATGTAATTTTTTTTACAATAGGAACATGTACCTGTTTTGAAAAATTGGGTACATACATTTAGGATCAGGACCCCAAAACCTATATTTCTAAAATTAAAATTGGTACTCATTTTATTTTTTAAAATGGGTACCCATTTCTAATTACATCATATTCCCTCTCCTTTTTATAATGCCTACACGTTTTAGAGTGGGTACACATTTCATAAAATTTTAAATTTGAAATCCATAGGTTTTATTTTGTTTTATGCTTGGAAACCCACCCCTTAGCCTTGGAACTGCACGTATAATACCATGCAAATATCAACAGAAAAATTGACTTTGACAATATGGTTGACGAGTTTTTGTTCATATTTTTTTTGACAAAATTAAAGCCAATTACAGATGACAATATCTAGTTTTCAAATATCTAATTTTTATAACTAGACTTACTTTTCATATATAGTCCATAAACTTGAAATGTCACCATTGTCACTTGGATATGCACCCTTGCTAAGTACTCCACTTAGCTATCCTGTGAAACATGGGAAGATTTAATAGAGTGTGGGATCTAATAACTTGTGATCAACCTCTGAAGAAAAGGTTAGTTCCCTTGGTACTTCACCTAAAATAACCTAAATTACTGCTGCTTGCTGAGGAAAGAGATAGAAAGTGGCATGAAATGAAACCTAAATGTTAATGGGGTGATGCCAAATGTTTTTAGAGTATATACTACTGCTTTGACAAACAATTTTCAATAGTTTAGCTAGTTCAATGCACAACTCACGTATTTTCACACATTCATACATCAATATTTTGTAAGAAGGTTGAATCCTTCATATTTTTGAAGGAAAAACATGTTTTTCACAACTAACAGTTATTCATGTTGGGATATGTGATTTATCCACACCCACAATCATTAAATGATAGACATAATTATTAAATACAACATTCTAGAAAGATATAGGACAATAATGAAGAAAAGGAAAAGTATTAAATAGTGAGTCAAGTTGGCTTAAGATGTAAAATTAGTTTTGTAAAGTGACAATTCGCTCGAGGATGTAGAATGATCTCAAAGACCTCTATAAAAGAGGTAAATATAATTGGTTTTGATCAAACAATCAAATATATTTGGTACAACAACATGTTGAGCAAATTTTGTGTTTGTGTTTTTTTGATTGATTATGTTTATATGTATTGATTCATGTCCATCCACCACCTACAAGTATTATTAGAGATAGTTAGATTAAGGGTTTGAAGATAGATCACCAAGTTTGAAGATCACTCTCCAAAGAGAAAGAGATCGCTCAATCAAGAAGGGATATCACTGCTAGTGAGAGTGAAATGAGAAGTTGCTAGCCAAAGTTTTCAAATTTGGAGGAAAGTTGCATACTTATGAGAAGGCTGAATTGGAGCAAATTGTGTTTGCAAGATAAAAGGAAAAGTATCAGCTGCTAAATATTATCTCATCAAGGAGCTTGCTAGCCACATGTAAATTGCCATCATCCAACCATTCGAAAAAAAATGGAAACACATTTTTTGCAAGGAAAAAGGAAATCAATAAGGAATCACAACTAAGAAGATCACAACTACTATGAAATCACACCTAAGAATATCGGTGTTGTGTTGAGAATAAAGAAGTTGTCAAAAGTGAAGCAAATCATAAAATTTGAGAAGTGCTTTAAGGATTAACTACCACCATTTAGAAGGAAGATTGTCGTAGGAAGAATTGCAAAGTTTAAAGCAAATGAAAGAGAATGAATGCAACCAAGTAAAATATATTAAAGAAAAGAGGAAGTTGCATATAAAGGAGTTTTGTTACCGATGTAGAATTAAAAAGTTCCAGACCCAACTGCTGTTGGGGTCATTGCAGGAGAAGAAGCTACTATGTAAAGTAATCGGCCACAACCAAACAATGCATGGAGTCATAGATTGATGAAGGGTAAGGATGTCTCAACCTTACTTTATTTTTAATTTATTAAATGACAATTTGTAATTATCTTTTAGTTGTCATGAAAGTTGCTAAATGCAATTATGACAACTTTCAAAGTGTTTTTAATTGTCAAATCAGAAAGATCATGAAAAAAGGGGAAGTTAAATGTGAGCTTGGAAAAAAGATAAAACATATTTTTTAGTTGAATGTGCACATTACTAAAAAATGGATAAAATCACAAGTTGGAAGAGGAATTTTCTTTTCTTTGTGATTTATGACTAAATGGTTTTCGAAACCATTCTTGATTTGTGTTTTCTCTCATGCCTATATAGCACTTGAGTTGAAGGAAAAACAAGTCAAGTTGTAGGTTGTTGAAGCCATGAAGTGGTGCAGTGAATTAGAGAGAGAAGTTGTATTGATGTAACTCATTTGAAGGATTAATACAAGTCTTGGATCTCTTAGGGTGTGGAGTTTTTCCAGCAAGGGTTTCTCCACATAATTCTTGATTTATGGTTTGCATCTTTATTGTAATCTAGTTTCAGCTATGATTTATTATTTTGTTAATTTGGATGCATGAATTTATCTGCATATTTTCACTATAATAATTTATTCTATTTTTTAACATTTGGTATTAGAGCCAATTTGGATTGATTAGAGAATGGGAGGCCTTTCTCGGAGTGTTTGATTGGGGTTTTTGCTATAGTGGGAGTGTTATTTTTTCTTGCACTTTTCAGATTCAGTGTGATAATAGATCATGGCTAGCTCATCTCACAGTATTGGGTATGAGCTTTGGAAGTTAAAGATGGAGAATCTCTTGGAAGAAAGAGATCAATTGGTTGCTCTTAATAAAGAGAATAAACCTGAAACTATGTCAGATGAAGACTGGACTAAGTTAGATACAAAGGCTTGCAACACTATTCATTTGTGTTTATTTGATTTTGTTCTATTAAATGTGTCTAATGAGACTACTGCATATAAATTATGGAATAGAATAAGAGAGATATACCAAACTAAGAGTCTCATTAATAAGTTATTTATGAAAAGAAAGTTGTATTCTCTTAAATTGAATAAGGGAGACTCGATTGTAGAACACTTCAATTCATTTAATCTAATCCTGAGTCAGCTATAGTCAATTAATGTAAAGATAGATGAGGAGGATAAATGTATTTTATTAGCATGTTCACTACCCAAATTTTGGGATAATCTTTATTGTTGCAATATGTGGTTCTTTTTTAGATGATCTGAAGTTGGATTCCCTCATTGCAACTCTACTTTTAGAGGAAATGAGGACTTTAGAGGGGTCTAAAGATGCATTGCATGTATGAGGTAGATCTAAGGAGAAAGGTAAGGACAAAAAGAAAGGTGAAAATGACAAGCCTAAGGATTGTTCTAAGTCTAAGGTCCAAGGTCAAAATCACTTGGTAAAAGTAGATTGAGGTGTTGGAACTATGGTAAATGGGGAATCTCAAAAAGGAATGTAAGAATAAAAATAAAAATAATGATGATTCCTCTATAGAGAAATCCTTTGATGATGAAGCTATTGATGCTTTTATTATTTATGATAATATGAATTATGATGACTCTTGGTTAATAGATTTAGGTGCATCCTACCACATGATTCCTCACAAGGAATGGTTTTTAGCATATTTAGCTTATGATGGTGGGAAATTTTTCCTCAAGGATAATAGCACATGGAAAATTGTAGGCCAGGGGAGGTAAAATTGATCTTCAATGATGGAAGGGTTAAAACCCTTAAAGATGTATTGCACATGTTCCTATTTTAGCTAGAAATTTAATTCTTGTATGTAAAATTCAAATGATTCAGGAGTGCATGTTACTTTTGAAAAGAGTGGTTGCAAGTTAAGAAAAGGGAATTTGGTTTTAGCTAAGGGAAATAGGTGCGACACCCTATTTAGACTTGATGCTTCTACTTTCTATAACCTTGTTAATGCAACTGATAAATATGTATCATGTAAGTTATGGAACCACAGGATGGGTCATATTGGTGAAAAAGGTCTCAAAAATGTCATAAATAAAAATATGGTTGATGGTTTGTCAGGTTACTCTATTGATTTTGATTTTTGTGAACACTGTGTGTATGGAAAATAACATAGAGCTTCATTTAAATCTGGAAGTACTAGGGCTAAACAAATTTTGGAGGTAATTCATAGTGATGTCTTTGGTCCTGTGGATATACCATCTATTGGAAAGTCTCGCTACTATGTTTCCTTTATTGATGATTATTCTAGATATTTATGGGTTTACTTTTTGAAGGAGAAACCTACTATTTTTTCTATATTTAAAGAATTTAAAATACTTGTTGAGAAATAGACAAATAAAAAAGTAAAGGTTTTAAGAGCAGATAATGGTGGTGAATTTTTCCCTAGGGTCTTTGATGATTATTGTAAGCATGCATGAATTGTTAGGTAGAAAATAAATCCATATACTTGATAATAAAATGGAGCGACAAAGAGGATGAATACAACTTTAATGGATAGAGCCAAAAGCATGTTGAGTAGTGCAAAGCTTGAGCAACACTTTTGGGTTGAAGCAGTTCACACTGCTTGTTATCTAGTTAATAGGTCATCTACTTTTTCTCTTGTTGATAAAACTCCCTACAAGGTATAGATAGGTAAACAACCATCAGTTTCTCAATTTAGAGTTTTTGGTAGGGGGCATATGTTCATGTTCCTAAAGAAAAAAATTCTAAGCTTGACTTCAGAGCTAAAAAATGTGTTTTTCTGGGTTATGGAGAGAACATTAAGGGTTATAAGCTTTGGGATTCTATATCAATGAAAATGATATATTCTAAGGATGTATTTTTTAGGAAGCTTAAGGAATTTAAAAATGATGAAAAACCTCATGTAAAGTCTAACAAAATGGCGCATTTTGATATTAAGGTTGAACCACAAATAGATACACATGTAGAACAACCACAAGAAGATGCACATGTAGACCAACCACAAGAAGATGAACATGTTGAGCAACATGATGAACATGAAGGGGAAGGAGAAGGATTAGAAGAAAATTCTAAAGAGGAACAACTTGAGCATCTTGTTACACCCCTAAGAAAATCCACTAGACAACGTAAACCTATTGATAGGTATGGATATAGTCCATTTGATTTTCATTGTGTTTTTTCTTTATCTTGTACTGAAAATGAACCTAGATTTGTGAAAGAGGCCTTATCTTTTGATGAACATGATTATTGGTTAGAGGAAATGAAAGATGAAATAAAGGCCTTGGACAAATGTGACACATGGGATCTAGTCAAGCTACCTGAGGGGAGGAAAGCTGTTGGATGAAAATGTTTATTTAAAAAGAATTTAAAGCAGATGGTAAGTTGGAATGGTACAAGGATCGGTTACTGGAAAAAGGTTACTCTCAAGTAGAGGGAGTGGATTTTGGTGAGATTTTTTCTCCTATGGCTAAATTAACCTCCATTAGATTCCTTTTATCTATTGCTTGTGCTTTTGATTTGAAAGTAGAGAAAATGAATGTGAAAACAACTTTCTTACATGGAGATCATGATGAGGAAATATTTATGAAACATCTTGATAATTTTATTGTGAAGGGAAAAGAACACTTGGTTTGTAAGTTAAGAGATCTTTGTATGGTTTGAAGTAGTCACCAAGAATGTGGTATCAAAAATTCAATTCTTTTGCATTGAATCATGAATTTATTAGAAGTGAAGAAGATCATTGTGTCTATTTTAAATTAATTGATGATCGATTACTTATCATTGTCCTATATGTTGATGATATATTATTTATTGGAAATGATAAGCGAATGATTAGGGAACTTAAGAGTCAATTATCTGGTACATTTGATATGAAATATTTAGGGCCTAGAAAATATATCTTGGGTATGGAAATCAATAGGGATCGAGTTAGCATAAAATTATGGTTAAATCAAAAGAAGTAAGTTAACACTATTTTGCAGCATTTTAGCATGCATGATTGTAAAACAGTTAGTATTCCCTTTCTAGTTGGTACTAAGCTATCTCTAGAGAAATGTCATAAAACAAATGATGAAATTGAAGAGATGTATAAAGTTCCATATGCTAGTGCAATAGGAAGCCTTATGTATGCTATGAGTTGTACAAGACCTGATATTGGCCAACTAGTGGAAGTTCTTAGTAGATTTATGGAAAATCCTAGTAAAGAGCATTAGACTTATGTGAAAAGGTTTTTTAGATATTTATGTGGGACTTCTAATCAAATTGTATTTGTTATCATGGATCTTATGATATGAACAGGGTGATTGATTTGCATGGTTTCGTTTATTTAAATTTTGTTGGTGATCTAGATTGCAGAAGGTCCACAAGTAGCTATGTCTTTACCTTATTTGGAGGAGCAGTTAGTTGGATGAGAAAAAGAAAACCTATAGTTGCATTGTCCACTATAGAAGTAGTGTACATGGCTATGACACATGCTTATAAAGAGGTAGTATGGTTAGAGAGATTGTGTTCAAGTATTGGATTTCAGTGTAAACAAGTAAGAATTAGATGTGACAGTCAAAGTGACATTTGTTTGGCTAAAAACCCAATGTATCTTGCCCGTATGAAGCACATAGATTCTTAGTATCACTTTGTTTAGGAAATGGTTGAAAGTGGTAAATTCATGTTACAAAAAGTAGACACTATAGAGAATGTTGCAGATTGTCTTACTAACCAACGAGCATAAAAAAATTAGTTGGTGCAGAGAGGCCATGTGCCTCACTTCTTCTAAAGCTTGATTTATTCAATTTTCTTTTATGCTCTTTTGCAAGGTGTTCGACAAGTGGGAGAATGTTGAGAAAATGTCTCGACCTTGCTTTGTTTTTAATTTATTAAATGGAAATTTGTAATTATCTTTTAGTTGTCATGAAAGTTTCTAAATGCAACTATGACAACTTGCAAAGTGTTTTTAATTATTAAATTAGAAAGAGCATGAAAAAAGGGGAAGTTAAATGTGAGCTTGGAAAAAGATAAGACATATTTTTTAGTTGAATGTGCACATTACTAAAAAATGGATAAAATCACAAGTTGGAAGAGGAAGTTGCTTTTCTTTGTGATTTATGACTAAATGATTTTCAAAAGCATTCTTGATTTGTATTTTCTCTCATGCCTACATATTTAGTGCTTGAGTTGAAGGAAACAAATTTAAGTTGTAGGTTGTTGAAGCCATGAAGTGGTGTAGTGATTCAAAGAGAGAAGTTGTATTGATGTAACTTATTTGAAGGATTAATACAAGTCTTGGATTTCTTTGGGTGTGGATTTTTTTCTTGCAAGGGTTTCTCCATGTAATTTTTGAGTTATGGTTTGCATCTTTATTATAATCTATTTTTAGTTGTGATTTATTACTATGTTAATTTGGATGCATGAATTTATCTACATATTTTCACTATAATAATTTATCCTATTTTTCAACAAAGGAAAATTGAAGTTTGATTATTCAACCAATTCAAAATTTGTAAATTACAACCACTAGGAAAAGAAAATTGAAGATCGTAGGTTAGAATAAAGTTAAAGAAAAATCTAGGCACAAATCATTGTGGAGAAAGCCGCCACTAAGGAAAGATAGATTTCAATTTTTAAGGAGCCATTGAATATGTGAAGGTGTAAAAATTATTTTAAAGAAAAAGTGACACTACAAGGTGAGGTTTTCAACCAAAGTCAAATACACTGATCATTATATTTTATTGTAGTAGCAGTTGATTGAAGTAGTTTTTTAGAGGAAAATTGTCTAACAAAGGAAATTATGGAAAGAAGAGTTGAAGGCATGTGAAGCTGGCAAGCAAAGGTAAATCACTCTAGAGGACTCAAGAAAGTAAAGATATAAGGTGAATTAATTCAATTATATCAATGGGAAAATTTGGAAAAAGGGTAAATAAAGAAAGAGATGTTTTGGAGGAAGAACTATTAGAGCTTAAGAAATTTAATTTTGAATTGTTAAAATATTTAATAGACAAAAAACTAAATATTTAATAAAAATTTATGATCTTGAAATTGAATTGGATACAGTTAAAGACAAAAATGAAGAGCTAGAAGAAATATTGAAGGTATTTGATGGAATGAAAGAAAAGATAAAGAGGTTAGAAGAGGAAAAGTTTACAAAAGAAGGAAATATCAAAATTGAAAGAAGATAATGATCAATTAGTGGTATGCAATGAATATTTGGAATCTAAACCATTGGTATGTGATGTCTCATGTGTCATAGAAGATTTGTGTTCCTTTGATCAATTATGTGACAGATAAAGTTGTTCTTGATGAAGAATGTAAAGGTAAAGATAATAATGTGTTTGAATCTACAAATCTTGTGAGTTGTAATGAAAACAATGTTGGTTTCAAAATAATGAAAATAATGGGATATAAAGGTCAAGGATTAGGAGAAAATGGACATGGAATCAAAGAGCCCCTTGAGTCAATAATGATACAAAAGTATGAAGGCCTTGGATATATATCACAAGTAAAGTAAATGATATTACAAGTGTTTTAGCTTGAAGAAAATTTGTTCAAGGAATGCAATGTCTGTAGTGTTTTCATTGTAACGGGAAAGGACATACAAAGGATATGTGTTGGGATATTCATACTTGTACCAAATGTGGATTAAAAATCATTGTAAAAAGATGTCTTGACAAAGAGATTGGAAGGGTGAATCTATGATAGAATGCATGAAAATGGATTGTGGATGGAGTTATGAATCAAAATGACAATAGATTACATGTATGTTCAAAAATTTGTATAAGCATAAGTATTCAAGTGAGGAATTAAGAAGGTTTGAGAAATGTGATAGCTATTATCTTGTAAGATGTCATGCAAAATAGACATAGTGAGTTTGTAGGAAGAGGAATTCTAGATTGAAGTTTCAAAGATCTGAAAATCAAGGTTTGAAAGACTCCCAAAATAGTTGAAGAGATTTGGAGAAGTAAGAAGATCTGAAGATCTTAGATATGGTTTGAAGTTGTCATGCAAGAAAAATATTTACGTGAGTCTATAGACTTGGAAGAAAAAATTTGGGAATGGTAAATGCTGAAGCATGTGTGGTAGAAATTAAGGGAGAGTGTTGGGATATATAATTTCTCCCACACCCACAATCATTAACTGATAGACACAATTATTAACTACAATTTTCTAGAAATTATAAATAGGATAAGCATGAAGAAAAGAAAAGTATTAAATAATGAATCAAGTTGGCATAAGATGTAAAATTAGTTTTGTAAAGTAACAAGTCAGCCCAAGATCTAGAATGATCTCAAAGACCTCTATAAAATAGGCAAATGTAATTGGTTTTGATCAAGCAATCAAATATATGTGGTGCAACAACACATTGAGAAAACTATGTGTTTTTGTTTCTCCGATTGATTATATTTATATGTATTGATTCATGTCCATCCACCACCTACAATTCACATCCATTGTACACAACTTACAACCTACAATATAAATACATGTTTTTCTACTTGAAGGTGTAGGAATGAGACATATAGTGGAGGATTCATATGTGAAATCATAGAAATATTCATCAATCACTACTTTGCACATAATGAAATAGTCATTGAGAAGGAAAAAATACTGAATTTCATTGATAAAACATGTTCTTATAGCAAAATAAGACTAAAATTATTTTTTATTCATGAAAAATAAAGTCTTATAATAATTTTCTCGAACTAAAGCTGGGGTTGAGTTACAATGCTAGCCTGTAGCTTGAAAGAATTAAACTTTTTAGTTATAATACTAAGCCCAAAGAAGCAATAATTGATTGAAAAATGGACCTAGGCATCCCTATTTAGCTATTCAACAACTTATCATTTAGACACATATTTTGATGAAAAATGACGTGTTTTCATTAAATTGTTGAGTTAAACTTGTTTGGGTACCCAACTAATCTGTCCTTATTTTTGTTCCTTAAAATGATCCTATATACTTGGAGATGTGTCAATTTTCACTCAAACTAACTCCTATATATTCCCTCAACTATTTTTCCAAGTCATGAAACTATCCTATATGCTTGCAACTAACACAAATGATTCATAAATCTCTTCAATCTCCCACAATCCCACTTGCATGCTTTTAGGACATGTGTTAGAGACCTAAAATGGTTGGAGACCTCATAGGGGTCTGAGAGGTCTTCAAGGGCTTCTATTTGACACATGTAATTACCATTAAGACCTCCTTTCAGTTATGTTATAATCATACATGCATTAAATATTTGTCACTCATCTTAGTCTACCATGTCTTTGTTTCTTGTGATTATGTTTGTCAACATAAGGCTTCTTGATAGATATCCATTGACTTTCATACCCTTGATTCTTCAAGTTTGACTCTTATTCTTCATAGACCTTTTTCATTCCTTCTATCCCTTGTACCATTCATGGTGAATTTGGCCTCTTGACATGACTGTCATTACTGTAATAATTTCTCTGTCATTGAATTTTATGCTCTGTATTTACTTCCTATGATTTTCCTTGACATCTTGAAATTCATCTCTCTAGAATTGACCTCTTCCTTTTGTCTTCATGAACTATCACTAGGTTGTCTTAGTTGCATGGACTATCATATTGACAAGGTTTTTGCTTGACTATCATTTAGAGCTTCTTGATTGTTTTAAGCTTCATGACCTACTCATAATTTGTCCCTAGTATGAGTCCTCAAATCTCCCTTGAATGTCATCTCAACTCTGTCCATTGTAAATATTTTCCTTTTTATACCCAATATAAACCTCACCATGGCTCCAATAACAATACAAGCTCTTCAAAATGGTTGCTACTTCCATGATTATGTTCTTTATGGTTAACATGACCTTGATTTAAAATTGTACACTACCACCTTTTCACTCTTCATGGGTTCTCAATATACTCTTTCCTTTAATATATCTCATAAAGCTATGTCCCACTACCTTTTTTACAATAAATCACCTCTTCATGAGAAGCCTGCACTATATTCATATACTATACCTCTCACAGTAAAATAAACACTTATGTTTATCTTCTTTTTGGATAGGGACAGGGTTCTAGATAATGTTTCCCCTATGTCACACTCACTATATCATTTAACACTTTATAGAATTACAAATTGTAATGTCGTCAAATTGCACCCTAGGGGCAATTTCACATTTTAGCACTTTGCCTAGAATTTATGATACCTAAACACATTTATGACAAGAGCCTCATGGGTTAGAATTTCATGATTCCAACTCCACCTCGAGGTCCAAAGATGAAGCGACAACAGTTCACCGTCTCGTTTCCCAAAAACTAACATTTTGGACATTAGAGCGCGAACGTTTGCGCAACATGCTAGTGTCTTGGTGATTTTCTGAGTTTGAAATTGGGAATCTTGAATATTGGCTCTTGAAACATGTATTTGTAGTTAGATTCTCAGGTGTAATGGATCTTTCCGCCCTTACATGCAACAAAACTCCATTTTGCTCTCATTTTTGGGGGTTCTCTCTCATTTAATCGGTTCTCTTCTCAATCTCAATTCATTTTCTCAACCTCTTCTACTCTTTGAAATAACACTTCTACAAGCAAAGCTCTATCGGACTAAGGTCCCTCAAATGACCAATGCTCTCTAGCAAGCATTCAACGATGTGTCCATGTGTTCAAGAGGGGGCCGAGGCCTATTGGTAATGCTCTCTTGCTCCTATCTATTTGCGAATAGATTAGATCTCTTTGTTCATGTACTATTTGGTGGTGCGGGTTCTCCTCCTCAAGCGAGGATTTTTTTCACCACTTCCTCTTGTCTATTTCATTTACTCTCTATCTATTTGGTTATTTGTGGAGGTGTGAACACCAAAATGAGGGTTTGACTACGGAAAGCCTTGAAACACCCCAATTTTTTTCCCCATTTGTTCTATGTGTAGGTTTTTGAAGCAAAGTTCAAAGGGTGGATTCAAATGTTTGGCCATTTTTAAGTCTTCCTTTGGATCTCCTTATATTTATTCTTATTCTCTATTTGAACTATTTAGTTACTTTGTTAGAAAGACCTTGAATTCGTGTTAGATCGTGAAGTTTTTAGTCTTTTTACCCAAGTCTTGAGTTCTCTATTGCTCAGGATGCCAGTGCATCCTTCGAACTCCAGCGTGTCACACTAGCGTCCTGATTCCACATTGTTGTCCATTTTCTGAGAGCTCCTTCTCTTGAGGAAAAGATCTGGAAAATTTTCTCTCTTAGATTTTGAAGTAGTCTTTTGAGATAATTAGTCTATGTATAGTTTCTTTTTAATCTATTCATTCAACTAGCATTGAGGTGGTTAAGAGTAGTTCACTCCCTGGGATTCTCTTGAGAAAAAAGACCGATCTCACACAAGTTAACAACTCATAAAAATTATTGACCAATTGTTAGACATGTAGTCTTTACATCCCACAAGTTTTTAACATACTAGGCAATACTGGACTATAACAAGTTTCTAAAGAGGACAAATCTAATATTTTTTATTTTTATCACTTGAAATATTTTAAGACTTTGTGTTGCCATGCCATTTCCCCCTTTGAATGTGAAAAAACATTAAAACACAAACAAGGAACAATGCATATGGTGTTCACTACAACAAACCTTTAAAATCTAGTATAAATCTTCTAGAATTCCCAGTACTCTTGTCACATTAGATTTTTATTAAAGAATCATACATGAAACTTATATTCCAAATTTCTGGCCTCTAACCCTCTTTTTTCTAATTCTCCAAGCCATGTTTCCAAAGATGGGCTAGATTGATGAGCCATTGAGCCTTCAAGAATCTGCGTAAAAAGTATTCATACCAAAAATATCTTTATTATGAATGGGTAGTATCAATAGTGTGAATGTACATGTAGTGTGTGAAAAAGTATCCCTTTTGCACACTTAATTAAAATGGGAATAATTAATAATAAAATGACCTTAATTCTTCCTTAATTTAATGTTGCAATATGTTTTTCATATTCACATTAAGTTTAGGGCCCTTTTAGATTAAATGGACTTAATTGTGCCTTGTTTTTGATGTTGTAAGGTGTACCTTTACAATTTCACATTAATCTAGGGATTTATTAATTGATTGAGGTTAATTTTCCTTAATTGGCCCCTTTAATTCAAATCCAATCCTAATTAAATGCAAATTTTGAGGGATAAAATTTGACATTCATAAATGCCATTTCACAAGACTTAACTTTGGAAGATGTGTCCTAGGTAAGTGACCTAGGACCCATTCACCATAGGGCTAATGGGTCCTCACTTAGATCTAGGAACCTATTTTTACATAACATTTCACCTTGTCCGATGTGTGTCCTAGGACCCATTCGCCCTATGGCGAATGGGTCCTCACTTAGACCTAGGACCCCTCTTTGAAATATGTTTTTGTTGCTATTTTAATGATTTCAAATCTATAATTCAATGTCGGCTTGTGATATTTGGATTTCATGAATTAATCTTAAGATATGTATAAATATAAGGTTATTTCACTTAGTTTTGTGCTAGCAATTTTCAAGTCTTCAAGTGTTCTAGAAATTCTATGAGCAATTGTGATCAAGAGGATTTCTAAAGAATTCAAGGGTAGATTTTTTAGAAGATTATTGCAACAATCAAGATTCCATTGTCATATCAAAGATGTATTGCATCATGCATGTTGTTTGATCGAATATGGTGATGTAGTGTTCAAGATCAATCAAGCATATCAAAGCCATTCTTTCACACCAAGTTTCATGATCAAGATCTAAATTCATTGAGGCCACTTCATGCTAGTTTGCAGATTTGTTATCCAAGGTTGAAATAAGGATTTGTGAGTTGTGACATTACATTTGTTCATTCATCATTCCTTTCATGCTTTTATTCATTTCAAGGTTTAATTACCGAAATGGGGTTTGACCAAGGGAAAACCCCATTCCCTAACAAAACAACATTTTTCTCTCTTCGATGTGTGATTACAGGTTTTAGGTTGAAGATCCATTGGAGAGAAAAATTGAAGAAAGTTGCAAAGTTGTCAAAGCTGCAAGAAAAGTTGTCAAATTATGGAAACTGATCTACATGCTTTATTTTCGGCTTTCTGATAGTGACCAACTAGAATTTGGGTGTACAGATATAGAAGAATAGAACCCAAAAATTAATTTTCTAGGGGAGGTAACCAGGACCCATTCACCATAGGGTGAATGGATCCTCAATTAGGAGTGAAAAAGCATGTTTGGTGATAGGTACACAACATTTTTCCCTTTCCAGATCTATATTTTGATAGTTGGTTGTGTTATATTTTAGATCTATCTTCTATAGCTCACAAATTTTGAATGAAATTAGGAGAAGTAGGTGCATCACATCTTTCTTCATTTTATTTTGGTGAAAACCTACCCTTCTTTTTCTGTGTTTCATTATGGTGAACCCGACCTTTTGAGCATTGTAATTATCTAATTTTGGAGTCCTCTTTCATCCTAGATTTAGATCTTGCATTCATTTGCATCTCTTTGTATTGAATTAGGTTTCATTTAGGGTGTCTAGTTTGTATTAAACTTTGCATCTCATTAAAGATTTTAGGATTGCATTGTTTGCATTCTTTAAATTTGAAAAATACAAAAAAGTCAGTCATCTTGCATATCATTTACATCATATTAACTTGCATTTGAAAATTGAAAAAAAATTGTATATCAAATTAGGTGTTTTATTTTATCATTTTATCACATTTTGCACTTGCATTTCACATTGAATTTCACAAAAAAATCAAATTGAAACTTGCTATAACCAACCAAAATATGAAAACCACTGAAAATTAATTAAAAATCTATAAAAATTTGTTTCAAAACCATAATCCAAGACCCATTCTCCCTAGGGTGAATGAGTCCTAGTGATCAGGTCATAATCTAATTTTTTAGGCATTAAAATATTCAGTTCTGCATTTTCGTTTGCTTCTTTTAGATTTCTATTACTCTTTGTAGAGGTTTTGTTTCATTAATTTGATTATATCTAGCTTAATTTGATAAATTTTGTGCATTATGTGATTTCAAAATTATATTTACAAGAATTCATTTTCATATTGTTTGCATAGTGTAATAAGAAAATTACCTTGTTTTAAATATGAAAAACTGAAAATGGACTAAGTGTTTTAGCAATGTGTGGAAATCCTTGTTCTCCTTGGTTTATGTTTCAAGTTGTGTTTTTGGAAATGATCCTAATACAATTGACTCTATCCATACTCAATCAAATCCTAATGAGTGTCCTCATGAAGTTGACATAATTGGAGAAGATGATGCTAGCATGCATGAGTTCATAAACAATTTCCTTAACAATATCAAGAATAATACATCCTTTTACCCTTCCATGAAACAACCAACACAACTTGAGATGTTTGGTCTTTTACATCCTGAAATTGAGTCACAAGCTAAGCCTAAAATTTCAACAAGTGAATCTAGATCCTCTAATCAAGTGCATACTTATCCATCTTATGTTAACAAGGTGACCAACATTCCTATCAACCTTGAAGAGACTTATGGCCAAGGCTTTAAGATTTTAACTAACCAAGGATGTAACATAACTAATGAGAATGAAATTCATAAATTTTTAGAGCAACTTCCTATTGAACAAACAAAAGGATTGGGATATCAAGATCCTCCTCTCGACATAAGTGTCTTCCTTCCTAAGGAACAACCAATGTCTCATAAGGATGATAAGGGAATCTTAGGTCCTCCTCCTCAACATTTATCTCAAAAAATTGGTGAATCAAGCAAGAAAAAAAAGCCTTACAAACTCAAGAAACTCAAATTTCCATGTAATATGTCTAAAAATGAAAGAATCTTACACACACTTCTAAATTAAGGACTCATAACATTACCACCCATTAGAGAAAATCCAAATGCAAATCCTAAGAACATAAACAGGTGTCACTGTCAATATCATAGAACTCTTGGGCATAGTAATGATGAGTGTCATGCTTTAAAAATAATGTTTTCAAAAGTTTGTTATCATAAAAATAATACCTTAAAACATGCTCTTTTTATCTTTGTCATGTAGTAGTTGTAGGATCTTAATATTCTCATCAATTGTTAAATGTTTTAATTTATTCATTACAAATCATTATCTTTATTGTAAGGAGCTCATTCTCATCACTTATCTCAGCTCATCCTTTTCCTGCGCTTAGTGGGGGCAAGGGGTTAGATAGCCTTCTCCTAGTTTGGCACTTGTTATTGTCCCTTTGGCTAGTTTTCTACCTTCCATATTTACTGATTGAGATTGGGATGCAAATGTCCTACTATAGGTTGAATCACATGTTCCTTAAGTTATTCTTTTGTATTGTTTTCTTTTTCATGTTTTTTTATGTGATTGCATGTGTGTAATGTGATCCCTCGTACTATTCTATTTGATGTATCTCTCTCTTCATGTGCATTCCTCTATTTGTACCTACATTCTTCTATATGTCGTAAACATTTTATCTTTTCCTTGTCTTGTGTTTTCCTTTTGGGGATGACACAAGGTGTCGAGACATTTAGGTCTCTTCCATGTTGACCTGAAATGATTTTTCTTTGTTTTCACTCTCTTTGTGTCATTCTTCTAGTTCTATGAGTCTTTGGGGAAAGATGACATTTTCGAGCTCTATAACAAAATTGTAGCAAAGATATACTGACCACGAATCCATAGATCCCTTATGCATTTTTGGGGGAAACACCTCCATCCTTTATCATGACGTAGCTTTATTTTAGAAACATATGACTTGGCATAGGGAATTTTTGAAGAAGCTCTCATGTCTTAGGAGTAAACAATGGCTACTTTAAAGCAATTACTCACAACAATGGTGTTAGAAACTGCTTTAAAGTGGGGGCATACATCGATGATATCTTTCGACATTTCTCATGTTTCATGGTGTGATTTTATTTTTTCTTGTGATGCATCCTTTTCTTGGTGGCGTCATTGGGCTTGATGTCCTCCAAGAGTGTGATATTTCTTAGTGTAGAAATTTCCTCTTAGTGGTGATGTGACACACTGCATTCCCTAAGTTGCGAAACTTTTATTCTTGACTTGTCCTCTCTTGGATACATTAGGCATGATGATCCCTAAGAAGAAGAAATTGTATAATAATGAAGCAATATCACCTTGAGAAAAAACTTATATATATAATGTTCATAAGTGTTTGGAATAACATAGCTTGCTAACCCTGTGAAGCTCAAACCCTAAATAAATGGCCACATAGCATAACACACCTTGCTTGCTTGTGGATCCTTGCATTGTGGTGCCTTATTGAAGTTTTCAAGAGGATAGATTTGATATGGTATGGAAGCCTAAAATGATTCTCTCTTTTGCCACCTCCCCTTTTTTTGTTTTGTTTTGTGGTGCCTTACTGAAGTTATCAAAGGGATAGCTTTGGTATGGTTAGTATGATGAGAAGCCGAAACAGAGGCATGAATTACTCATTGTATGGTGAGAGCCGATACAGAGGCATGAATTTCTCACTAAGCCACTTTATTGGGAGACTCACCTACTGGACAACCTGAAGTTCTGCTACTTTAGAGTGAGTGCAAACTGATATCTTAGATGTGTTCCACATCGTGTTGGACAATTTAGGCTTGATGTTCTTTGTCTTTGATGTTGTGTATCTTTGTCATGTTGCTTCATACATAAGTGTCTTAAATATCTACTTTAGTGTGAGTTTGACATGGGGCCATACTCTCACTAAAGTGGGGGAAAAATGTAGTGTAAGAAAAAGTATCCCTTTTTCACTCTTAATTTAAAAATAATTAATAATAAAATGAGCCTAACGTTGCCTTAATTTAGTGTTGTAATATGTTTTTCATATTCACATTAAGTTTAGGGACCTTTTAGATTAAATGGACTTAATTGTGCCTTGTTTTTGATGTTGTAAGGTGCACCTTTACACTTTCACATTAATCTAGGGATTTATTAATTGATTGAGGTTAATTTTCCTTAATTGGCCCCTTTAATTCAAATCCAAGCCTAATTAAATGCAAATTTTGAGGGATAAAACCTGATAAATTCATAAATGCCATTTCACAAGACTTAACTTTGGAATCTATGTGTGTCCTAGGTAAGTAACCTAGGACCCATTTTCCATAGAGTGAATGGGTCCTCACTTAGATCTAGGACCCTAATTTTACATAATATTTCATCTTGTACGACGTGTGTCCTAGGTAAGTGACCTAGGACCCATTCGCCCTATGGCGAATGGGTCCTCACTTAGACCTAGGACCCCTCTTTGAAATATTTTTTTGGTGATATTTAAATGATTTCAAATCTATAATTCAATTTCGGCTTATGATATTTGAATTTTAGGAATTAATCTTAAGATATGTATTTCAATTAGTTTCATTCTGGCAATTTTCAAGTCTTCAAGAATTCTAGCAGTTTATGAGCAAGTGTGATCAAGAAAATTTCTAAGGCATTCAAGGGAAGATTTTTTAGAAGATTATTGCAGCAATCAAGATTCCATTGTCATATCAAAGATGTATTGCATCATGCATGTTTTTTGAGCTAATATGGTGATGTAGTGTTCAAGATCAATCAAGCATATCAAAGGCATTATTTCACACCAAGTTTCATGATCAAGATATAAATTCATTAAGGCCACTTCATGCTAGTTTGTAGATTTGTTATGACATTGCATTTGTTCATTCATCATTCCTTTCATGCTTTTATTCATTTCAAGGTTTAATTACCAAAATGGGGTTTGACCAAGGCAAACCCCCATTCCCTAACAAAACAACATTTCTCTCTCTTTGATGTGTCATTACAGGTTTTAGGTTCAAGATCCATTGGTGAGCAAGATTGAAGAAAGTTGCAAAGTTGCAAGAAAATTTGTCAAATCACGGAAACTGATCTACAGGTTTTATTTCCAACTTTTCGATAGTGACCATCTGGAATCTAGGAGTGTAGACATAGAATAATAGAACCCAGAAATTGATTTTTAGGAGTCCTAGATAGGACCCATTCGCCATAGAGTGAATGAGTCCTCAGTGAGGTCTAAAAAAGCATCTTTGGTGATAGGTACACAACATTTTACCCTTTTCAGATATGTATTTTGATAGTTGGTTCTATTAGATTTCAGATCTATCTTCTATAGCACAAATTTTGAATGAAATTAGGAGAAGTAGGTGCATCACATCTTTCTTCATTTCATTTTGGTGAACACCTACTCTTTTTTTCTATGTTTCAGTACATTACTGCATGTATTAATGCAAGCATTTCCAAAATACAAGAATAGATGATAGTGATATAGAAAAATGTTTATGATAGTATAATAAGGGGATCAACAAGGGTTTTAAAATATCTTACATGATTGTTACTTGGCTTAAACATATGTTATGTGACTTTCCAACCTCTATTATGACAACACTTCCCAAAATATTCTTCGATGCGACAATGGCGTGTATTGGGTTTCTCACAATGGATTTAAAGTTCTCTAAGATCTATCATGCCTTGCATCAACCAATTGTGTGATATTATGAGAAAAAAACCACAAAAATAGCATACGACCAACTTGAACATGGGCTTGCAAAGACTTTACAAATTTGAAAACACTACGAACATTGTCTTGGATTTTGATGAGTTTACCTCAAGGGTTTCAATGCTCATTGACCATGTGGAGTTCTAATAGTGTCACAACTTAGACTTTATGTACTTCATGACTATCCAAAACATGTCTAAATATCTATCACATATTTGATATTGAAGACCCTCATTACAGATCTGAACTACAAGACAAGTTCAATGAGGGTTTAACAAGGCTTCTCATTGAGTCTATCAAATTCCAACAACAACAAGGTTTAAGAAATGACCTTGTTATGATACCGAGAGACACCTCTAGCATAAAATTTCTAAAATGATAAAAAATGATATGTTGATGTTTTCTTTACAACCCTAAATTGACACAAGGACTTTCTATCTATTATAAAGGCCTCCCTTTCCTACTCTCCATTGAGTAAAAATTTTGCAACTCCTCATAAGAACTTTCTCCTTGCACGCACAATAGAAGGTCTCATCAAAAGCATCCAAAAATGAAGATTATATGCATTCTTTTATAACAATGATGATGATTCAAGGGTTTCAACATGATAGGCTTGCCTCTTTACAACAATGTTTTCTCGCATAAATACCCTTGCATGCACTTGTGTGGTCTTATTTTAGGTACCAAAAAACCATTCCTACATGCCTTATGCTCATGATGAATGAATCTATACGTGAAACTACTTTGAAAAATGACCCTTACGATGCTAAAACTTGAAAATAACAGTGAATATGTAACAAAGAAGGCTTTCTCCTTGTTGAAATTAATAACAAGGGTCAAAATCTCCATTAATTCTTTTCATTTTGATTTGCAACAGTCCTAGTTTCCTATGAAATCTTTCAAAACCATGCAAATAAATCTGAAGTGATAGAAACCATAGAAACATCAATCTATTCTAATGAAACTCAAAATCCTTTTGGAACATGAACTCCCTCTTTTTACATGTACAATTTTTTTTCAAGATAATAAGTGTTGAATGCACAAGACAACTGAGAGCGGGGGGGTAAATCAGTTGTTCATTAAAGCATCAAAACCCTCATTAATATTAAGATCCACATCAACTTTAACAACCTTTAATCTGTTAGAATGATGTAGCATAAATAATAGAAAATAAAACACATCAACACCATGCACAATAGAACACCAGATTTATGTGGAAAACCTAATAAGGAAAAAACCACAATGAGGACTTGCTCATAGTATAAAGTAATTGCAACATCAAATACAATAGGATCATTGCTAGAGGGCTCACTACCCAAAAGAAAGAAGGGCTCATTTCCAGATTATAGAAAAGAAGAAAGAAGAAATTTATAGTGAGAAATCCATCTCAATGCAATAAAAAATTCCACCATAGCATCACTAACACATTCAAAACCTTTCTAAAGATTGTAGACACCTTCTGCTCACTACTTCAAGTAGTCTAACTCATTAAATCTCACACTGCACTTCAGAAATTCACACCTCACACCTTTGCAATTTGCATCACACTCACTACACACAAATCTTTATCAAATCAACACTCATTTATACCATCCTCAACCTTGAAAACAATTGAAAAGGTTGGCTATGTACCTCAACCATGAAAATTCAAATTAGGTCGGCACTAAAAAATTCCCACGGTGGAAAGAAATGAAGGTGGACCACATCACATCTTAACTCAAACCTAAATCCACTCATACATGCCACACCACACTTCCGCAATCACTAAAGAAAATCCACAATTAGCGTAAACACTTGAGGATGACCAAACCTATGTAAAAACCATTAAGAAATTATGTACACACTTCCTTTATTCTTGGGACAACTCACATAAAACAAAAATCACTTGAACACAATCTAGAATATTCCACAAAAACCTTGAAATCCAAATGTGTGAAAATACCTATTACAATGAATTCAAAACACATTTAATAAAACATTGCATCAAAGAAAGCTAAAAGTATGAGCAAACAAATAGAAAGCAAACTCTTATTTGGCTTCTCGAGCGTCTTATTGTTCTCTATCTCCAACATTTTGTTTTGCTCAAGTTGCTCTTAGATTTGGAATGCCAAGCTCAACAAAGTAGGCTACTGAAGAATGAGATTAAAAATGCATACTATGCTAAATGCAAGATTATGCTATGATGAGAATATTGCTGAAATGCTAAAAATGCAAGAATGTAATGTATGCGTATGTTGTGTTCATCGTGTGTTGTAACCAATGCTTGGATTTACGTGCATTTATAAGTTTTTCAAATTTTGATTGGCTGGGTTGGTCAACGGCTGTGATAATTCCTGACAGATCGAACGGTTGAAGATAGATGAGATTGAAGAGAAAATAGAAGAAAATGAATAAAGCAAGATTTTTCCATTTTCATGGAAGAGATAAGATGAGATGATTTAAAAATCATCTTTTTTTAGAAGAAAAATGGAAAGATTCTGATTAAGATAAATAATGAATTATCTAATTCAATTATTTATTTATGAGTGTATGTTGATTTTTCTTAACTAAATATTTAATTAAGATTTTGAGGAAATCAGAAGATTTCATAATTATCTAATTATGATTTGAAGAAAGCAGAAGATCTTTTAATTAAATAAAATATTTAATTAAATTAGAAGGAATGACATGTGTTATGAGATTAATTAAATAAAAGTATTTAATTAATTTAGAGGAAAGTTTAAAATAGAAAAAGAGATATTTAATTAAAAAGATTTAATTAAATTTAAGAGATGATAATTAACTTAAATAAATAAAATATATTTATTTAATTTAATAAAGTAGATATATGAAATAATCAAATAAAAAGAATTTATTTAATTATGGTGGGAGAATAATGAATGAACAATGTAATTAAATTAATTAAATTTAATTACTTGTAGAAGACTTTAGAGGAATTAATTAAATAATAAATATTTAATTAAATGTTAGGATTATTTAAACATGACCAATTTTATGCACATACATTTTTCCCCTCTTTGAAGTGATGTGTGAAACATATTGTTTCAAAGAAAAATAAAATTATTTTGCCCCTGATATGTTTTTGATGCTAATGCTGATGATGCCCCCTCAGGAGGTAAATCACAGAGGATGATATGAAGTTCAAAAATCTGATGAAAATAACCTTCTGCTAGTGGTTCGGTGATTTATCTCCCAAAAAATGGGTGGAAAAGGATGCCCCTGGTGAAATAAAGTGATGGAAAAAGAAAATGCCCTAAAAAATCCACCGTAAATAACTCATATAAGGTAAAAAGGGTAAAAGTGGAAGTCATTTTCACTCTTTTGCTACAGTGAGCTTGGATGCTCTAACAGTGACTGAGCAAGATGTCGATCCCATTGCACACTCATAGATTCAAGCGGGCGCACCGATTCCAGAGACTAGCCGCGTATGGACCACTGGTGAGTTGATTAAACCCTTTGTGCATCAAAATTTCATGATTTTTAGCAATTTTTGTACATTTTTTTACGTGGATTTAAGTTCTGAAATTCTATTTTAGCGCATCCACGGTTTTGTTTTAGCATATTCACAAATTTTCGTAGTGCTTATAGGGTGTGCTTTAGTGCATATAGGGTGTAGAGTAAAACCAGGTGTTCTAGCACATACGAAGTTTAGATTAGCGCTTATAGGTGTGAGTCCGGCTAGAGCACAGAGTCGCACATCTAGGGTACAAAGTTGCGCATCTAGGAATTGGTCGCAACAGGCGTGGGTTAGCACAACGAGGTTATGAATTGGTGCATCCACTGGGTAATTTAGCACATATAGGG